>VZQC01014560.1:2901232-2903732 GCA_009823505.1 Rhizomys pruinosus
ATATATATATATATATATATATTATATATATATTATAGCCACCACAGATCTCGAGACACTATTAACTGTACTGAAGATCAACTGAATGTCCCAGCAAATGGCATGGGAAAATAAACTATCTCTATGCATGATATTACCAGAACGCTGTACATGACAGGTGGTCAGTGCTGTCCTTTCATTCTTCATAATACAGCATCTGCTGGCAACATTAAAAAGGCTCTTTAGGAACAAACCATTTGGTCCATTTAAAATGATCCCTTTTCTGATCTTAAGGAACAGTGGTTTGCCAAGTGGAAGGGGAAAGACCTCCTTTGTAGTCTTAGAACTCATGACTAAAGTTGGCTGTTGTATAATCCCATGCTTGGGTGATTAACTGAAGATTAACTGAAACAGTGACAACTGAAAAAATCCCTACAATTTGTTAGTAATTAGAACCTCAGAGAAGGAAAGTTAGGCAAGGCTGATAAAATTTTAAAAACTCAAATGGTATTATAAAGGAGGGGATGTCTTGGAAAGTGCCAATGAATTTGCATTAAATGGTTAAAACAGAAAGAGAATTCCAAGTATAAGAATATCTACAAAGATACCATAGGCAAAATGCCTGCCTGTCAGTATTTTTCTATGATCAATGTACTCCCTCAAGTTGGTACCCTGTGCTCAAAGTCACATCTTATTCTCAAGAGCAGAACTCTGCTTATCAACTATGCCCTTTTGTATTAGTCAACCATGTAAGAATGGGAGGCCAAACTCTGGCCATTCAGAATTGGGCACAGGACCCTTTGCCTTGAGCTTAAAAACCCTTAAATCCTTAAAAAGCTCTGCCTAAAGTGCTTGCCTGCTTCACTTAAGGTAGATTGACAGCCTTTTGTAGAAATGAAGCACTTCTAACACTAGCACATAATAAACACCCAGTCCACTGAAGAGGGAGACTATTATTTAGTAACCCTGGATGGATTTTAGCTGGCAGTACTCTTATGCCTATATATAACTGACATGCATATGACTGAAATGCAATGCATTGTGGGATGGGACATGTACAATAAGAAAACTGTATAAATGACATAAACTGTCAAAGTAAAGGAGGACCAATCTCCTTACATTCAGGAGCCACATCCTAGGTTTTTTTTTTTTTTTTTTTTTTTTCCTTTGGTCTTTTTCGAGAAAGGGTCTCCCTGTAGCCCCAGCTGTCCTGGAACTTGCTCTGTAGACCAGGGTGACCTTGAACTCACAAAGATCCACCTGCCTCCTCCTCCTCCCAAGTGCTAGGATTAAAGGCGTGCACCATTACACCTGGCCTACATGCTAGTACTCTTGAACCCCATAAAAGCTCCCTGCTCAAAACTTTATGTGGGAAAAAAAAAAAAGCTCCACACAATAATCCAGCCTCGAGAGCCCTCAGTCATGTGTCAGTGTTGACAGTGTCTTTCTGTCTACTCTTTTCTATGGTTTCACTACTTACCAAAGGACTGAGCTCTGACTTTAAGAGACCAGGAATGTGGAAACATTCAGTCCCACAGCAAAAACGGGGAAATTGTGTGTGTGTGTGTGTGTGTGTGTGTGTGTGTGTGTGGTGGGGGGGGTCCTGTTTGTTTCAGGAACAATTTTAATGTAGCCAAGGCTGTCCTCCAACACAGGTGTAGGGCTGGAGAGATGGCTCCAGGGTTAAGAGCACTGGATAGTCTTCCAGTGGAATTGGGTTTGGTTTCTACCATCCATGTGACCAAACCTCTGGGACTGCATGATATGGCTGCTCTTATTCATGCAGGCCAAACACTCATATGCATAGAAGAAAAAGAATAAAATTCTAAAAAGAAAGAAGAGGGTTTGTACGTGGGCATGGCCTGGATCTCCTGATCTCCTAACCTCCACCTCCCAAGCGCTGGGCTTGCACAGAGGCCCCCTCCCCCTTCGGATCCCAGGCAAGCTCTCTTCAGCTACAACAGCCTGTAACTACGTCTGCATGAGCGCTGCCACCCAGCTTGGCCTCCAGACACACAGTAGTGGCCGTGCTGACACATGGTCACATTCATTCTCATTCTCTCATTTTCTCTCTCTCTCTCTCTCTCTCTCTCTCTCTCTCTTAGGCGCGGGTCTACACTGGCATGGTCCACGGCCTGGGGGAGGTTGATTCCCTCCCGGTAGAGGGCAGCAGAGCTCCGGGCCAACCACCTCAGGCCTCCGCATGCCCTGGGACTGCAGACCAGGAAATGAGAACCCTGCAGCCCGGCGCTGCTGCCGCTCCACACCCCGCCTTGCGCCTCCCGAGCCCCCAGCCCAGGACTCCCGCGGACAGCACTGAAGCCGGGGCTCGAATTCCCAACAAGGGCAGAACAGGACATCCCAGAGCCGGCGCGCTCACCAGCACCGCCGGAGGGAGGCGCGGGAAGACGGGGAGCGGACACGGCCTCTTCCCCGTTAGGACATGGCTCACCAGCTCCTGATTCCCCGACATCCTCACGGTGCTTCTCCCCAAGGCAGAATCCCCTTTGGACCAGATGGC
>VZQC01014560.1:2908732-3101232 GCA_009823505.1 Rhizomys pruinosus
ATAGGCTCACTACATTTTGGACCAAAGGATCAAGGAAGATATAATCATGAACAGATATTCACCAATCTCTGGTGCATCTAATTTAATAGAAACAGTACTACAGAACTTCAAGACACTGATTAATCACAACTCATTAATAAAATCTGTATTAGTCAGGGTTCTCTAAAGAAACAGAAGCAACAGAACGAATATATATAACTATATACAATTTATTGATTTGCTCACGTGACGGAGCTCAACAGTAGCGCTGAACTGGAGAGGCCAGGAATCCAGGGAACTGCTCAGTCCACAAGGCTGGATGTCTCAGTAGTCCCAGTCTAGTGCTGAAGGCCCGAATGGATTCCAGGAGATCTGCTGGTCTCAGTACACGCTGGGATCCGAAAGGTTCATCACAGCAGCAAGACAAACTCACCAGATGAGAGAAGCAAGCTGCAGGAGAAAAAAGGGACCAGCTCCCGCTGCCGTGGCCTTAAATACTGCCTGCTGGCAGAAGGTAATGCCCACATTTGGGATGGGCCATCCGGGTTGAGGTGGTCCAATCAGAAGACCCTTTTTCTCTTATTTGTTCCTTAGTCCAGTCAAGTTGACACCCAGGATTAACCATCACAGTAGGTGACTTCAATACCCCACTGTTCTACTTTGCCTTCCATTGCTGTGACAAAACACTCTGACCAAAAGAATCTTCCAGGTCACAATTCATCACCGAGAGAACATGCACAAGACCCTTGCAAGCTCAACCAGACAAAACCCTAGCATAGAACTGGGGGAAATGGACAGGAGGCTCCAATCCTAGTCAAGGAACTATTAGCAACTGATTACTGTGGGGTGAGGGAGAGTAGACATTTATTTATTTCCTGAGGCCCCAGCTGACCTGGAATTCACTACATAGACCAGGATGGTCTGGATCTGACAGAGATTGGCCTGCCTCTACCACCCAAGTGCTGAGGAGTAGAGATATTCTTTAAGGAAGAATCTCTAGGTAGGCTGACTAGGCTCCAGTGGATGAACTTGGATGGATGGACATCTCGATAGAAATGCTTGACCAGATAGAACTTAACATATATGACAGAATGCATGAAATCTGGTGGGGAGGGGAGCTTTGGGGGTCATGGATGGGAGAGGGGTTCTAAATTTGATTAAGATATATTGTATGAAATGCACAAAAACTCAATGGAAATAAATCTACATTATAGAACAGGAAAAAAGCATTTTGAATACCCCACAGTTCGCACGCAGCCTCAGTACACTAGCTTCACTGATGTCCATTGCAATCTTTATATCAGTTTGTTCCTTAAATCAAAAATAGAAAAATGAGAGGCTTATTCTGAGGAAAAAAATTTCACACTGTTAGATAAACACTGATAAAAATGAATATGTTTTGAAAAAAATAAAGATCTTCCCGGGCGTGGTGGCACACACCTTTAATCCCAACACTTGGGAGGCAGAGGCAGGTGGCTCTCTGTGAGTTCAAGGCCAGCCTGATCTACAGAGGTTCAGGCCAGCTGGGACTAAATGGAGACCCTGTCTCAAAAATACCAAAAATAAAAAAATGAAAAAGAGAAAAGAAAGATCTGGATCTGTCTTTTTATACTCTGAAGTAAATAAACTGTTTCAACTCCTTATTTGTTATTATGGCTTTGTTTAAGTTGTTCTCTTCTTGGTTTTCTTTTGGTGGTGTGAATGACCCTAAAAATTCATTCATTCTTTTAATATTTGGGAAATTAATGGAGTCCAGATTCTTAAAGTATTCCTTTATTATTTTCTGTATTTCCTTTGTGTTTGTTGTAATACCTCTTCTTTAGTTTCTGATGCTATTCATTTGCTTCCTTCCTCCCTTCCTCCCTTCCTTCCTTCTTTCCTTCCTTCCTTCCTTCCTTCCATAGGACAAGGCACTGTGGGGAGGGTGTTAAAATATTGTCTTCGCCTTTCATATGTTTGTATTTTTATGAGTTGACATAGATGTGTATACATTTTTGTTGTGTGAGATTCTAGCCTATCCCAGATTAGTAAAAGTTTGATTTCATTCTGTTGTTGACCAAGCTTGATAGATTTCAGATCAGCTATGAAGAGTTGCTGGGTCCGTCCTTTAGATATGCAGTATCAATTTTTGATTGGAGGGATAAGGGCAATTCCAGTTCACTGATAACCAAAAAGGCCTATAAATGTGACTCTCAACTGATTCTGCCTAGGCTGGTCCACTTGTTGTTTAACTCCAGCTATGCCTGGGAGTATGGGAACAGCAGCAAGTGTGGAAGGCTCTGGAGAATGTATCTATCTGCCTTGGCCAGGCCATGAGCTGTGCAACCCAAGCCAGCCCTGGGACTGTGAGGACAGTGGCACAGGTGACCTAGGTTCTGGGACACTCAGCAGGCTGGCCTGTGGTCCAATGGCATGAACTGACCTGAGCCTTGTGGAGTGGAGATGGAAGCAAAGGTCAGCTTGGATCTGAGCAACTCAACAGGCTGTGCTGTTACTCAGCTGTGAATTCTGTGAACTATATCAATGAGCACTGTATTAAGCCATTCCCATTGGTGAAATACTGGCAAGAATGTTCTAGGGGTAGCCAACTGGTTTCTGATTGGATCAAAGTCTCACTGCACAAGAGGGAACACATGTCAATTATTATAAATCTGGTCAGCAACCCATGGGTGGTGAGCTCTTAGGCTACAAGTGTGAGTGCACTACAATTACTTTGTAAGTAATGTTATCAAATTTCCCTCTAAATTCATCTCTGTCTACTCATAGATTAATGCAGCTTCCAGACTCATCAGCAAAGCATTTCATAGCCACTTACTATCTGCACTATGTGCGGTTCAGAGTCTCTATTTTAAACTTCCAAGGAAGTTTAACCTTATGTCCATTTAGCAGCTCCACTTCTCTGACTCTGCCATCCACAGCACACACAGATCACCTCAGGCCCAGGCCAGCTCCTTCCACACCTACTGCTGACCTTGGCATTTGTCCCACAGTACTGGCATCTCCAAAAAGCTGGGGTCTCCACTGAAACTGAGGCTGCACCTTCACTAATAGGTATTTTGGTCTCTTGGGGTGCAAAGCCTCAGATTCTCTCCATGACTCCTGAGATCCTGAGGGGTTGGAGAGATCTTCACTGCAGCCAAGGCTGCACTTTTACCACAGGCTTTTCCTGGCCTCAGCTGGTCTCTGTGACCCCCTTCATGTTTTGAACACCAGAACCATGCAGAAGACTCTTACACATTGCCAAGTCCTGTTTCCATGTTGAGATGGAGGCTCGGGTCCCCTCTGGACCACAGCTTCTGTGTGCTGACTGAGGAAAATCTTCCCAGAAGATTTTGCCATAGTGATGCTGGTCTCTGGTTACTTATATATGAATTTTCAGCCCCAGCTAACCAGCAACAATTGTCCCAGTAAAACAAAAGTTTCACTTCAGGTTCTGGTCTCTTCTAATCACAGCTAATTCTTCTGCCCCAGCCACCAGAACCCCAGATTCTCAGTTCAAAATATCACACAAACAGCCCTGATGGTCTCCATTTCCTTTTGAAGCTTCAGAAGCCAGGCCTCCATTGTCTACAACTCTTGCAAGTATAACTTTTCCAAGCTTTAAAAAAATAAACTCTAGGGTTTGAGAGATAGCTTAGAGATTAAGAGTGCAGACTGCTCTCCCAGAAGACCTAGGTTAAATCCCCAGCATCCACATGGTAGCTGAGAAAAAGCCTTTGACTCCAGTTCCAGGGGAATCTGACACTCTCTTCTGACCTCTTCGGCATTCCATGACATGGGTACACAAACCTACATGCAGACAGTATACTCATACACATAATAAATAAATAAAATTTAAAAATTATTATAAAAAAAAACAACTCTAAGCATTCAATGGCTTTTCCAGCCCAAAGCAACTGGGTCAGGCCTGTCACTGCAATACCCCATGATTCTGGTACCAATGTCTGTTCTAGTTTGCTTTCACTCACTGTGACAAAACACTATGACCCTCATCAATGTGTGGAGGAAAGGGGGTCTTTTGGCTTACAACTCCCAGGTCACAGTTCATCACTGAGGGAGCCCAAGGTGGGAACTCAGGGCAAGAACCTGGGGGCAGGAGCTGTAGCACAGGCCATGGAGGAATGCTACTTACTGGATTGCTCCTCTGGCCCCTGCTCAGCCTGCATTCTTAAACAATTCACAGCAACTTGCCCAGGGGTGGCACCAACAACAGTGCCCTGGGTCCTCCCACATCACTCAACAATCAAGATGTCCACAGACCTGACCCAAGGCCAGTCCAATGATGGCAGCTCCCCAATTGATGCTCCCTCGACCCAGGTGTGTCAACTTGACACTAAAACTATCTAGCACACACACCCACAGAACTCTCAGCCAGCAATGGCACAGGTAGATGTAACTTTGCAGGCAGTTTGGACTTGTAGATCATAGGAGTCACAGCTAGGCAGTATCAATCATGCATGTTCTCCTCCTGTACTCTACTCAGCACCCTCCACTGGCTTTATTGCCAACCAGCATGAGGAAGATTGCAGCTCAGTGCCAGCCTGGTTCTCTGTATTTTACAAACAAGGTGTGTAGTTGTATAACATACCTCAATGTCTAGTTCTGGTGCACAACCTGTAGGACTGACAGGAGCTTAAATTGCTTTTCAGGCTTTCTGGGCCTCAATGACCCATTCCTGTGGAGATTTCTCTTAAGATAGTGAATTATGTTCAGTAAAAGAATATAGTAATTCTGGCTGTTTCCTTTCATGGGCTGACATTTTGTCCAGGAATAACCTTTCAATCCTACTAATGAAGCACAAGCAATTAGATATATAGGTATTTAATCAGTACTAATTTTTATGGTAGGTTACTTTGGTATAGACACAAATGTTTGGATGGTATGTTAATCCACGAATTACATTTTTTCTGTTAATTATGACAGGGTCTTACTGTGGCTTATAACATCTCCTAACCATTAGAGGATGTAAGCTTGTGGCATCAGCCATGGGTTATTCCTCCAAGGAGAGAGCTAATAGCCAATTAGATTTGGGATATACAGGCATATGGCTGCCTCTGCTGCACAGTATTTCCAGGCAGGTGAGGTGTAGCTGGTGCTGATGGAGGAGTCTTGCTTGACTCAAGGAGACCCATATTTGCTTTATTGGTTTAGTGGCCTTTAGTAACACTCTCTGGTATTCCAGAGACCATCTGTACACTGTGTGGTCTCAATACATACTTTCCCATGTTAACATCAGGTCATTGACAGCAGGGCTTAATCGCCTCTCTTCTTGCAGTTATCCCAGTTTAGAGGCAAGGAGCCTTTACATTTTGTGGGGGCTTGGATCCCCTGGCCAACATCTCCTTGGTAGAATAATCCATTGCTGATGTCAGAGCTCCTGTATTAATATATTTTGCTTAAGTGCATAGCTTAAGGAGACTTTAGTATTATATTTGGTTCTGAATAGAGAATAATCCTTTTCACAGTTCCTATGTCTATTAGTCAATTAAAGAAGGCAGTTTTACCAGTTTTATTAGAGATTACCTCTATAACAGTTGGCTCCAAATTACAGTTGGAGAACGACCTCCTCATCATCATATTTCTCCTTGTTCTATGAGGGGGAGGTAAGAAAGTCTCTCATATTAAAACCTTTATGGCACCTAGAAGGTAAGTTTCATTAGGACTTATTATAAATAGTTGTTACATGTAGGATCCGCAGAGGGGTTTGATGATTGTAGCAATCTGAGGCTTTTCTTCCTTTCAATATTCAGACGGGCCAACCTTTCTATTGGTACTTTCTGGTACATCCTACTCAATGCAAAGCTGTATCTTTTCTTTCCCAGCCGTTAAGTTGGTGACATTTTGACCTGTTGGAACATACAAATCTTTTCCTATAGTTAGTTTTAAGATTTGAATTGCAAGGTTTTTGTCAAAAAGGTTTCATATCTATCTGTATGCCCCCCTTTTTTGGGGGGGTTGTTTTTTGACCCTTTAGTCTCCAGAAGGCAGTTGTATTATACATACCTATAGGGTGGAATCAAGGGACAGATTTTATCAAATTCACCCTTGCTGTTTCAGGTGACTGTATGTGATTAACTTGGGATGCAAGCCTAATTTTTTAAGTTGAATCATCGTATAGGTGAAAGAGAATTCTTCAAGGTGATCCTGTACAACAGAAAAATTATAGAGAACATTTGTATATGCCAATCCCAAAGTTATTGTTATACAGATTTTAAGTAAAACAAATGTGGACAACACCAATTTATATGTCAGCCCATGAAAGGAAACAGCCAGAATTGACTAGAGTCCAAGAAAACAGCTCCAGAGAAAGTAGACTATTTTGCTTCTCATCCACCTGTGCCCCTTTTCTAAGCCTAGGGAACAATCTGCGGAAAGAGGGGGCTTGGTAGAATATAAGGGCTGTGATTGGGGTGAATGGTGAAGCTACAGCAATATAGTCTGGACACTCATTTGATCAACTTGATTGAACATACAAGCCCCCTCCCCGCTGGATGGTTGGACCCATCGGTTGTGTGGGTTTGGGCACAACTGCTTGCAAACTGTATTTGCAAGAAGGATGCTTGTATTCATGGATTATCACTTATTGTTAAAAAATGAAAAAAACTGAGAGAAAGGACTGTTATGGCAGAATGCATGATCTGGGATGGGGTGGGGTGGGGTGGGGGGAAGGGAAAGGGAAATATGAAAGAAAAAAAATTTTTAAATTAAAAAAAATTAAAAAGAGAATACAGTAATTATAATACATCACAAGTAAATGCAATTGCACTCTAACATCAATTAAAGTGAACAAAGTTTAAATGCATCCTTAGCAAATGATTTATGAAAAGCAATATAATATCTAAATGATCTAGGATTAATATTAATACCTTACCTGTTTATCATTCTGTGTCTTATACCTTCAATTAGAAAAGCATAAGGTGAGAATAAGAACAATGACTGGTATTTGCATTAACTTCATATTTATTTTGGACCAACAGTTGGCACAGGTAGATAGACTGTACTCTCTTCCGTAGTTAAATCACGGTTTTAATCACTCCAGTGTGTTATTATAAAGGATTCAGCCAGGCGTGGTGGCACACGCCTTTTATCCTAGCACTTGGGAGGCAGAGGCAGGCAGATCTCTGTGAGTTCAAGACCAGCCTGGTCTACATAGCGAGCACCAGGCCAGCTAGAACTAAAAGGAGACCGTGTCTCAAAAAGACCAAAAAAAATTTTTTTTACTAAATAAATAAAAGAAATTTGACTCTTAAAAAAATAAAATAAAATAAAGGATGCTATATACTAGATGGCTAATGTAGCCATTCATTTATTTTTTATCCACAAAAATTTATTTTTATTTTTTAACAAATCTAGACTGTGTCTCCCCTATTCCCCGACCCCACCAGAGCTCATTCATTCTGCCAAACATGCTTTTCATGTCTTTCTCAGTCTTCTCAATATTCTCCATAAGGAAGTTGACTGTTTTGAGCAGAAGTTCACTGTTTCAATCAGTTCTTCGATGCAGTCCTTTCTGTTGTTGTTGTTGTTGTTGTTTCCAATATGCATCACTCCCAACTGCTTTGGACAAAAGCTCAGGGGGCCATACACAAGAAATACTTACAACTAGGTAATTGGTACTAGCATCCACAGATGAGGGATGCCAATCGTCGTTGGTTTTTCTGGGACTGTTACTTCACTCAGCATGATGTCCTCTAGCTCCAGCCATTTTCCTACAAAACACATGATGTCGTCTTTCATTGGATGAGTGTTTGATTTCTTTTTTCATTTCCTCTTTTACTGCTGCATAGAACTCCATTGTGTAGATGTACCACATTTTCTCTATCCACTCATCAGTTGAGTGACATTTGGGTTGGCTCTAGGTCCTTGCTATTGTGAAGAGAGCTGAAATAAACATTTCCATGCATGTATCTCTGTGGTGGGGTGAATCATGAGGGTACATGCCCAGTTCATTCCAAGTCTTCCAAGGGTTCTCCACACTGCTTTCCATAGTGGCTGTATGAGTTTACATTCCCACCAGCAGTGGATGAGTGTTCCCTTCTCCCCACAACCTCTCCAGCACTTGGTATCTTTGTTTTCTTGATCCTAGCCAGTCTGATTGGAGTAAGATGATATCTTAAAGTGGTTTTGATTTGCATTTCCTTAATGATTAGTGATATGGAACACTTCTTAAGGTGTTTCTCAGCCATCACTAATTCCTCACTTGTGAAATCTCTGTTCAGTTCTTTGCTCCATCTATTGAGTGTGTCATTTGTTTTCTTTTTTTCTTTGTTTTTCGAGTAGTTTATATATTCTGGAAATCAATGCTTTGTCAGATGTTTCTGTTGTGAAGGTTTCCTCCCACTCTGTGGGCTTTCTCTTCACTTCCTTGATTGTTTCCTGATGTACAGAAGCTTTTGAGTGTAATGAGGTCCCATTTGTCAATTGTCGACCTTAGACCTTAATTCTTGTTCAGCTGCTGTTTGATTTAGGACGTCTTTTCCTATGCCTATGTCTTGTAGACTGCTGCCAACTTTTTCTTCTATGGCCTTCAGAGTTTGAGGTTTTGTACACGGTGAGAGGTAGGGGTTTAATTTCATTCTTCTATAAGTGGTGATCCAGTTTTGCCAACACCACTTGCTGAAGAAGATGTCTTTTCTCCATTGTGGCTTCTTGGCCCCCTTGTCAAATATAAGATGGCTGAAATTGTATGTGCTCAGGTGTGCATCTGCGGATTTGTTCCATTGGTCAACAGGTCTGTTTTCGTGCCAGCACTAGGCTGTTTTTATGACTATAGCCCTCTAGTATAGTTTGATGTCTGGTATAGAGATCCCCCCTGTGTAGCTCTTTTCACTCAGGGTTGTTTTGGCTATTTGGGGTCTTTTGTTTTTCCAAATGAATTTAAGGACTTTTTTTTTCCCAAGCCTGTGAAGAAACTCTTGGGGATTTTGATTGGAATTGCATTAAATCTATACAAGAGTTTTGGTAAAATGAACATTTTTACAATGTTAATTTTCCCAATCCATGAGCATGGGAGGTTTTTCCTTCTTCTGATGTCTTCTTCAATTTCTTTCTTTAAAGGTTTAAAATTTATGTTGTAGATATCCTTGGTGTCTTTGGTTAGGTTTGTTCCTAGGTATTTTATTGTTTTTGAGGCTATTGTGAGTGGGAAGTTCTCTTTGATTTCTTTCTCCAGTTGATTGTTCTTGGTGTAAAGAAAGGCCATTGATTTTTTTTAAGGTTAATTTTGTATTCTGCCACTTTGCTGAAGCTGTTATTCATTTCTAGGAGTTTTCTGGTTGAGTTTTTAGCATCCCTTAAGTAAACAATCATATCATCAGCAAATAGGGATAGCTTGACTTCTTCTTTTCCAATTAGTACTCCTTTAATTTCCTTTTCTTGCCTTATTGCTCTAGCAAGTGTTTCAAGCAGTACATTCAAGAGGAGTGGTGACATGGGGCAGCCTTGCTGAGTTGCTACCTTTAAAGGGAATGTTTCTGTCATTTCCTCATTTAGGATGATATTGGCTGTGAGTTTCCTGTATGTGGCTTTGATTACACTGAGGAATGATCCCTCCAATCCAATTCCTTCTAGAACTTTAAGCATGAAAGGATGCTGGATTTTGTCAAAGGCTTTTTCAACATCAATTGAGATGATGGTGTGATTTTTGTCTTTCATTTCATTTATGTGTTTGATGATGTTTATCGATTTTCATATGTTGAACCATCCCTGCATCTCTGGTATGAATCCACCTTGGTCATGATGGATGATCTTCTTGATGTGGGTCTGTATGTGATTTGTCAGTATCCTGTTTAGAATTTTGGCATCTGTCTTCATTAGGGAGGATGGGTCTATAATTCTCCATTTTAGTTGTATCTTTGCCTGGATTTGGTAATAGAGTGATGCTGGCTTCATAGAAGGAATTTGGGAGAATTCCCTCTGATTGCATCCTTCTAAACAGTTTCAGTAATAATGGTTGTAGGTGTTTTTGAAATGTTTTATAGAATTCTGCTGTGAAACCATCCGGGCCTGGGAATTTTAGTTGGGAAGTTCTTATTACATCCTCATTTTCTTCATGTATTATGGGTCTGTTTAGGCTGCCGATCTCTTCTTGGTCGAGAGCTTCGGTGATTCCCCAGATTTCAGATATTCATCATTTTCTTCAGGTTTTCAAACTTGGGTAGAGTACAGGGAGTAGCGTATAGGTTCTTGAAATATTCCATATGATTTTCTGGGACCCCCTTTTCCTTGTCTGTGTGGTGATTTATTTACCTTTTCATCATGGATTGTATTGATTTGGAGTTGTCCTTCTTTCTTTTGTTGAACTGGGCTAGAGGTCTGTCCTATCTGGGTTATTCTTTTCAAAGAACCAACTTTTGGGATTCATTGACTTTTTTTGTATTGTTTCTCTGTTTCTATTTCATTGCATTCTGCTCTGATTTTCTGTTATTTCTTCCTGTCTGTTGCATTTTGGGTTCATCTGTTTTTGCCTCTCAAATGCTTTTAGCTGTAGTGTTTGATCAGTCACTTTTGCTCTTTCTGTTTTCTAATGTAGGCCACCCAGGGCTATAAACTTCCCTCTTAGGACTGCTTTTAAGGTATCTCCTAGGTTTTGTTGTTTTGTATTTGTCATTTTCGTTTAGTTCCTGGAATGTTTTATTTCTTTCTTTATCTCTTCCTGACCCATTCATTATTCAAAGAGTGTGTTGTTTAGGTTCCATGTGTTCTTGTAAGCAATAGGGCTTATTCTTCCTTGGTTGTTGATGTTGAGCTTATTGCAATGTGGTATGATAGAATGTATGAAACTATTTCAATCTTTTTGTATTTGTGGAGTTTTATTCTGTGTCCCAGTACAGTGGTCGATTTTTGGAGAATGTTTCGTGGTGTGCTGAGTGAAAGTGTATTCTCTGGTTATTAGGGTGGAATATTCGGTGGATCGTCTTTGAGATCTATTTGGTGTATCATATCGTCAGTTTCAGACTTCTCTCTGTTTATTCTTTGTCTGTTGACCTATCCAAAGAACCTCAGTGGGGTACTGAAGTCCCTTACTACTAGTGAGTTGTACTGGGGTTTGTGTATGACTTGTGGTCCTGGAGAAAATTGTCTTTATAAAGTTGGTGAAAAGTTTGGGGCATATTATATTCATGATTGTGAAAAATCTTCCTTGGTGAATTATCCTTTGATAAAAAGTAATGGCCTTCTTTGTCTCTTCTGTGATTTCTTTTTTACTTTTGAAGCTTATTTTGTTTCTGATATTAGACCAACAACTGCCTTTTTTTTGGTACCCATTGCTTGGAACTATTTTTTTCATCCTTTTTCACTTTAAGGTGATGTCTGTCCTTGAAAGTAAGATTTTTTTTTTGTAGACAGCATATGGATGAGTTCTGTGTCCTAATCCAATCTACAGTCTTTGTCTTTTGATGGGGGAATTTAGTCCATTATATTTAAGATTATGAATGATAGCTCTGTGTTGCTTCCTTTTTCCTTGTTATCCATTTGTGGTTTTGGTTTAGGTTTCTTTCTTTTTTTTTTTTCTTTTTTTTTTTTTTTTTTTGGTCTTTTCGAGACAGGGTCTCCCTGTAGCCCCAGCTGTCCTGGAACTCACTCTGTAGACCAGGCTGGCCTTGAACTCACAAAGATCCGCCTGCCTCTGCCTACTTCTGCAGTTATGCTTTTATTGATTTCTCTTTCTATGTGCCTGGGGATGGTTGCTCCTTTCTTCTGTTCTTTGAATTGCTTCAAGTATTCTCTGAAGGGTTGGTCTTCCAGACATGTATTCTTTCAACTTGTTTATGTCATGGAAGGTTTTTCTCTCTCCTTCAATTATAATCGACATTTTTGCTGGGTATAGTAATCTGGGTTGGCATCTATTGTCCTTTAACACTGGGAATGCTTTGCTCCAGGTTCTTCTTGCTTTCATAGTTTGCATTGAGAAGTCACTTGTAATTCTGATAGGTTTCCCCTTATAGGTCACTTGCTGTATTTCTCTTGTGACTTTAAGGGTTTTGTCTTTGTTTTGCAATTTGTGTCTAGCAATTTTAACTATGATTTGGCGTGGAGAATTTATTTTCTGATCTTGTCTGGAGTTCTATGTGCTTCTTGTATCTGATTTCTTTAGTATTTCTACTTCTTTTTGGAGCTTCTCAATCTCTTCCTGTAGCTCTTTGCTTAGATGGTTGGTTTCCTTATCTTTTTCAGCATGGGATCTTTTCAGTGTTTCCAGATCCTTCTGGAGTTTTTCATTTTCTCTCTTGAGATCCTTCTTGAGTTCTTCATTCTCTTTTCTTAGTTCTTTGATTTGTTCTTTATAATGTTGTAGTTTTTTAAATATGTTCCCAAGGTGTTTCTGATATCTGTGTCCTGGGCCCCATGGGGATCTGGGGATCCCACTGGAAGAATCTTCCATAGGGTTGGTAGAACTTGATGCAGGATTATCCTGCCCCTTTCCTGTGTTGTGTCTTCTTCGTGTTCCTGGCATATGAGCTTCTCCTTGCTTGTATTCCAATGTAAGTCCTAAATGCCTCTTCACTGTATTGAAGACTTGCTTTGCTTGCCTCCTTCAGATGACTTCATAATCCCAGTTGGCAGGTACCAGGAGGGGGGGTGGTGGTGGGGAACCGACAATGGGTGGGCTCTTTAGCCCATGCCCCAGCATGTGCGCTTGCCTGAACTGGTCTCAGGAGATCTCAGATCGAGACTCAAACAACCCTACCTTTAATACCAGTTGGGAGGATAATTCCCCCCCCCCCCACAGCCACAAAAGCCAATCAAGCCAAAGACAACTGGATGAACGGATTAACTAGATGAAATCAGTCAATAATCCGCCTTGCTGAAGCACTCAGCTGCTGTCTACCTACCTGCGCTTGCCTGAGCTTGTCTCAGGAGATCTCCCATTCATTTATTTCTATTTATTTATTATGTGGATGAGAGTTTTGCCTGAGTGTAAGTCTACTCATGTGTTCAATGCTCACAGAGGTCAGAAGAGGCCATCAGATCCCCTGAAACTTTAGTTATAGATGGTTATTACCTGCCACATGGGTGCTGAGATTTGAACTTCAATCCTCTACAAAACCAACCAGTGCTCACTCAACCTCTGAGCCATCTCTTCAGCCCCATAATCATTTGATTTATATATATATATATATTTATATATAAATCATATATATATNTATATATATATAACCATATACCAAGATTCCAAAGTCTGAAAATAAGTAGTAGGTTAACTCTAGAACCTATTAAGGGATTCACATTATAAGAGCACAGTTGCTTTCAGGTAAAGAGGAATATAACATTAACATTGCTCAGTTTGTCTTACAACTAGGTACTTGGTGCTACCATCCACAGATGAGGGATACCATTCATCATTTGTTTTTCTGGGACTGTGTTACTTCACTTAAGATAATATCTTCTAGTTCCATTCACTTACCTGCAAATTTCATGATGTCATCTTTCTTTACCTCTGGATAGAACGCCGTTGTATAGATGTACTGCCTTTTCTCTATCCACTTGGTTGAGGGGCACTTGGGTTGGTTCCAGCTCTTCACCATTGTGAAGAGAGCTGCAATAAACATGCCTGTGTATGTATCTCTGTGGTAGGATGAGTCTTGTGGGTGTATACCAAGGAGTGGTATGACTAGGTCAGGTGGTAGGCTCATTTTGAGTCTTTTAAGAGAGGTACCCATTTTTAACCCAGTGTTTCTTGTGATTTTCACATCTTCTAGGCAAGTGCAAAGGATAGTTATGATTGTTCACTATTTTAAATCCACTATGCAGTCTCTTGAAATTCTTCCTTACACATCTTTTATGAGGCCTTATATATGCTAGGCAAGTGTTAATACTCCAGTCCCTGGAATATTCATATGCATGAGACATATTTTAAATTTCTAATTTTCTAACAAAGTTAAGGCCCTGAAGTTTACAAAGGTAATTTGTAGATGGGCTGATAAAATTTTGGAAAGTCATGGAATTCTTGAAGGAATATGAACAACTAAAGCCATTGTTATTTGGGTTTTTCTACACTTGGAGAATGCACTCCTAACTGATACATGTAATATTTCACATTAATGTACCTGGCTAACCACAGATCATCTTCACCACACTTGGAATATAAAACAGGTTCTGAAGGTCCACTATTTTAGACAAGCATATATGAAAAAGCAGACCAGTTCACTGGCTATCTTCTTTTTATTTTATTTTATTTTTATGTGTATGAATGTACTGTCTGCATGTAGGTTGGTGCACCGTGTGGTGCAATGCCGCAGAGCTCAGAAGAGGGTGTCAGATTCTCCTGGAACTGGAGTTAAGACAGTTCTTAGCTGCCATGTGGGTGCTGGGAATCGAACCCGGGTCCTCTGCAAGAGCAGTCGGTGCCCTTAACCACTGAGCCATCTCTCCAGTCCCTCACTGGCTATTTTCAATGGAACATCATAGCTCATTATATTTCACCAAGGCTTTCCACCTCCAATCTTACCTCCAAATCCCAAATACTCCTAATATTTTCAGGTTCAAATCACTTACATTATACAATGACCCAGTGGAAGACCACTTCCTCTAGAACTATTCCACATCTCTCCATTTGCCCGCTCTCATAAAACTGATCATCCAACTTGTTCATATCACTTTGGGACCCTGAGAGACTTCTGGCACAGATCCTGTAAGAGTTCGCTGTAATGATTTTCTTCAGCTGTCTCTCCTCCTGCACAGTGTAACTGCCTGCTGTAGTCTAATGGAGACCCTACAAAAATGCTACCATTTATGTGAATGTTATACAGAAATGATGCAACTGAAAAGGATTTTTGAGTGGGAGCTTATCTGATTATACTCAAAGGGCCTACAGGCAGAGGCAGTTAATGGATCCTCATAAAGAGAAAATGAGCCTCCAAATGTGGCTGTGCACACTTTTAATCTCAGCTTAGTCCAGCTACTGAGTTCCAGACCAGCCAAGGGTACATAGTAAGACTGCCTCAAAAACAAAACAAAACAAAAAAGGGTTGAAAGATGGCTCAGAATTTAAGAGCACTGTCTGCTCTTGCCAAGTTTGGTTCCCGGCATCTACATGGTGACTAACAACCATGAGCAATTCCGATTCTAGGGGATTTGATGCCTTCTTCTTACCTCTCTAGCATTGGACATTGGGTTAAGTGGGTGGGGTTCATGACGGGTGGGCTATGTGTACTTACAAACATAGATTATTCACATACATAAAATAATGGAAAAAGGTAAAAATGAGGAGGTCAAGTAAAGATGGAGAGAGAGAGAAATATGATCATTAGGGGGAAAAAAAATCCCTACAATGGTCAGGAATGGATTCTCTAGAGTTTCTGGAATGAGTAACAGTATAGATCCAGAACTGTGAGAGGATGAATTTCTGTCAGGGTAAACTACCAAATCAGCAGAGATTCATTATAACCACCTCAGGAAATGAGCTCAGGCTAGATCTCCAACCAGGAACATCAACATGTGCACTTGCAATGCAATAAAAACACAAAACAATACATCAGAGATTCTAGTTCTACTCAAAGGAGAAAAGACAGCATCTTCAGCAAATGGTGTTGGCAAAGCCAGATCACCATTTGTAGAAGAATAAAATTAAACCCCTACCTCTTGCCCTGTACAAAAATCAACTACAAATGCATCAAATACCTCATCGTGAATCCCAAAACTCTGAAGGTGATAGAAGAAAAGGTTGGTAGCAACTTACAAGACATAGGCATAGGAAAAGACTTTCTAAATCAGACAGCAGCTGAGCAGGAAATAAGGTTGACTATTGACAAGTGGGACCTCATTACATTCAAAAGCTTCTGTACAGTGAAAGAAACAATCAGGAAGTTAGGAGAAAACCCACAGAGTGGAAGGAAACCTTCACCACTGATACATCTGAAAGAACATTAACTTCCAGAACATAAAAACTACTCAAAAAACAAAGAGGGGCTGGAGAGATGGCTCAGTCAGTGGTTAAGAGCACTGACTGCTCTTGAAGAGGAAACAGGTTGAATCCCAGCACCCACATGGTGGCTAAGAACTGTCTTAGGCTGGGTGTGGTAGTGCACGCCATTAATCCCATGCAGAGGGAGGCAGATCTCTGTGAGTTCAACGCCGGCCTGGTCTACATAGTGAGGTCCAGACCAGCTGGGACTAAAGGGAGATGATCTCAAAAAGACCAAAACAACACAACAAAATAAAACAAAAGAAAAAAACAAGGAAGAAAAAAAAAACAAATGACTCACTCAAAAGATGGAGTAAAGAGCTGAATAGAGACTTCACAAGTGAAAAACTAGAGATGGCTGAGAAACATCTTAAAAAGTGTTCAACATTGCTAATAATCAAGGAAATGCAAGTTAAAACCACTTTAAGATATCATCTCACTCCAATAAGGCTGGCTAGGATCAAGAAATGATATCAAATGCTGGAGAGGTTGTGGGGAAAGGGGAACACTCATCCACTGCTGGTGGGAATGTAAACTCATACAACCAGTACGGAAAGCAGTGTGTGGAACTCCTAAAATTCTCAAAATGAACCTACCACCTGACCCAGTCAAACCAGTCCTGGGTATATACCCACAAGACTCATCCTATCACAGAGATATATGCACAGCCATGTTTATTGCAGCTCTCTTCACAATAGCAAAGAGCTGGAACCAAACCAAGTGACCCTCAACTGACAAGTGGATAGAGAAAAGGCAGTACATCTACACAATGGGGTTCTATGCAGCAGTAAAGAAAGATGACATCGGGGCTGGAGAGATGGCCTAGCAGTTAAGAGCACTGACTGCTCTTGCAGAGGACCCTGGTTTGATCCCCAGCACCCACATGGCGGCTGAGAACCATCTGTAACTCCAATTCCAGGAGAACTCCAGTTCCATGGGATTCCAACACCCTCTTCTGACCTCCACAGCATTGCATGACATGGGTGCAAAAACCTGCATGCAGACAGTACATTCATACAAATAAATAAATAAATAAAAATAAATAAATAAATAAATAAAATTTAAAAAAAAGAAAAATGACGTCATGAAATTTGCAGGTAAATGGGTGGAACTAGAAGATAGCATGTTAAGTGAAGTAACACAGTCCAAGAAAAACAAATGATGAATGGTATCCCTCATCTGTGGAAGCTAGCATCGTTTGTAAGGCAAACTGAACAATGTTTATGCTATATTCCTCATGATCTGAAAACAACTGTGCTCTTATAGTGTAAATTCCTTAACATGTTATAGAATTAGCCTACCATTTATTTTCAGACTTTGCAATTTTTGGTATATGGGTGGAGGGTATGTATGCATATTTTAGAGTAATATAAAATCAAAAGAATAAAAAAAAAACCCTAGCTTGTCATGACATTGTGTCTAACTACAGTATTTATTTTATGGGGGTATGTTTCCTATGCTCATTGTGTGCTACAGGTTTTCTTCTTCACTCCCTTGTGCTGAGCTGAGGTGGCCATTCTCACAGTGATATACTATGACCACTATGTGGCTATCTGCTTCTCACTGCACTATGAGGTCATCACGGGGCCCAGAACGCGCAGGTGAGCTGTGACAGCTGTGTGGCTAAGTGGAGGCATCTCAGGAATGTTGTTCACCTCAAGCATGTTCTCAATCAGATTCTGCAGGGTCAAAATGATCCACCAGTTTTTCTGGGATTCTCCTCTACCCCCATCTGTTCAAACTCTCCAGCGCCAATAATTTTCGTGGAATGATTGCTGCCACGACATTTGTCTGCTTCATCACCATCCCACTCTCTTATGTCCAGATATTCTCTACAATCCTCAGGATGCCATCTGCTGAAAGTGTGTCTAAGGTCTTCTCCTCCTGCCTTCTCCACCTTTGTGTTTTCTCATTTTATATCTCTATGGGAACCTGTGCATATCTGAAGCCCACCTCATCTTCCCCATCTTCATTTGACCTCATATTTTCTATGCTTCACACAGTTCTACCCCCAACACTCCACCCTGTTATCTACAGTTTCAGGAATGAGGCCATGAAAGCAGCTGTAAAGAAGTTACTGGAGGTGGAGATTTCAATGTAAAGAGATAATTTTTGTTCTGTTAGTGGTTGCCAACCTTGTATCTGAGGAATGCTTTTTGGTGATTTGGTTCCTTCAGTTTGTAACATCAACATTAATGTTTTTTTTAAATTTTATTTATTTCCGCATGTGTATGAATGTACTGTCTGCATGCAAGTCTGTGCATCCGTGTCATGCAATGCCGTGGAGGTCAGAAGAGGGTGTTGGACTCCCCTGGAACTGGAGTTCTCCTGGAATTGGAGTTTCAGATGGCTCTCGGCCACCATGTGGGTGCTGGGGATCAAACCCAGGTCCTCTGCAAGAGCAGTTGGCGCTCCTAACCGCTAGGCCATCTCTCCAGCCCAACATTAATGTTTTAAGAGCAAGAATATTTTCCTCTGGAAGTACTGTCATATGATCACTGTCATTAGAAATTGTCTATTTTCGGGGCTGGAGAGATGGTTCAGCGGTTAAGAGCACCCACTGCTCTTGCAGAGGACCCAGGTTCGATCCCCAGCACCCACATGGTGGCTAAGAACCATCTTTAACTCCTGTTCCAGGGGAATCAGACTCCCTCTTCTGATGTCCACAGCATTGCACGGCACCAGTGCATCACCCTACATGCAAACAGTATACTCATATATAAAAAAAATGTACGTGAATAGAAACTGTCTATTTTCTTATGTCAACATTCAGATTATTTTTTTGTTAGTTCAGTTTAATGGAATTGTTATTTCAGTTTAATGGAAGATAAATATTTTTTTTTTATTATTATTTATTTTTGCATGTGTATGAATGTATTGTCTGCATGCAGGTCTGTGCACCCATGTCGTGCAATGCCGCGGAGGTCAGAAGAGGGTCTCGGATTCCCCTGGAACTGGAGTTCTCCTGGAATTGGAGTTACAGACGGTTCTTAGCCGCCATGTGGGTGCTGGGGATCGAACCCAGGTCCTCTGCAAGAGCGTCGGTACTCTTAACCGCTAGGCTATCTCTCCAGCCCGGAAGATAAATATTTTAACCAATGTCGTAGACCCAGCACTTTCTAATACACATGTGTATTAGATCTGTGTATGCACAAAATCACATCCTTGGACACAGCAATAATGACACCACATGCTTTGAAATGCAAGTGTGGGTCAAGCCTGGTGGTTCACAAGTTTAGTCCCAGATCTTCGGAAGCAGAGGCAGGTGGCTGTCTGTGAGATTGAGGCCCCTCTGTTCTACATAGGGAGTTCCAGGTCAGCTGAAGCTATAAGGAGAGAAGGCCTCAAACCTCCCACCCCCTAAAAGAAAGTTCAGGATGGGCATTATTACACAAATAAAAATAATTACTGCCACCATTTCCCACAGTTCCCCACACTAAACATGATATATTCAGCATTATAGTAAATTGCTTTCAAAAGTTGATTTCAAATGTATTGCTCATTATAATAAACTGCTTTCAAAGGTTGATTTCAAATTGTATTGCTACATGTGTTTTCCATGTTATCATATAATTCTGTGCCGTTCCTAATTATATGTCCACAGTTTAACCATAAGAATTCTCTTCAAGGGCTGGAGAGATGGCCTAGTGGTTAAGAGTGCCGACTGCTCTTGCAGAGGACCCAGGTTCAATACCCAGCACCCACTTGGTGGCTGAGAACCATCTGTAAGTCCAATTCCAGGAGAACTCCAGTTCCAGGAAAATCCAACACCCTCTTCTGACCTCTGTGGCATTGCACAATACAGGTGCACAGACCTACATACAGACTGTACATTCATACACACGAATAAATAAATAAATAAAATTTAAAAAAGAATTCTCTTCAATTCAATTTATGTAATGTAATTTATCCTGAAATACATTTAACAGTTACCTTTTATTTGTCATTTATTTTATCTTTTTTACTCCACATCAGGCTGAAAGCTGAATTTCTTTTGTTCATAAACAATTGATTTGATGAATTAACTTACACAAAATGTTCAAGTCTCTCATCTGTTTGGTTCAGTTTGTTTCTGGAAATGCCAAGTCGTTAATTAGATGTGCCTGATGTCTGGCAGATCTTGTGGTTGCATCTCACAGGATTTTATTATTTCATAGGCCAAATACTCATAGAAGGCCTGAGATTTCCAGATGTCAAGAAGGATCAAGATCTTAAGTCAACCCATAGATGGGAATTGTGAGGGCTTTTCACAATAAAAAAAAATATTACCTTCCCTAATATTTTATTTTATTTTTTAATATTTATTTATTTATTTATTTATTTATTTATTTGTATGAATGTAATGTCTGCATGTAGGCTTGTGCACCCGTGTCGTGCGATGGCTCGGAGGTCAGAAGAGGGTCTCGGATTCCCCTGGAACTGGAGTTCTCCTGGAATTGGAGCTACAGACGGTTTTCAGCCGCCATGTGGGTGCTGGGGATCGAACCCGGGTCCTCTGCAAGAGTAGTCGGTACTCTTAACCGCTAGGCTAATCTCTCCAGCCCCCCTAATATCTTAAAAGATATGGTATATCTTTTAAATATAGTATGTATTTTAATAGATATAGTTCAATGTACCAAAAAAAGTAACAAGGTTTCTTTCCTTTTTTATAATTCCATTTTAATATACATATATCATTCCATTTTATTTTATAGGAAGTGTCCCTAGTCATTACAATTCAATATTTTATACTATTAAAACCTTTTTCTCAAAAAAAAAAAAACGTTTTCTCATCAACTCTTTTCAATTTTTTTTGGTTTTTAAACATATGTAGATACAAATTTTGAGAAAATTAGTAAAACCTTGGGTGCTTGGAAGATAGCTCAGTGTGCACAGTACTCCCTCTTCAAGCTTTAGGACTATACTTGGATTCCCCAGCACCCATGTTATGAAGCTACGAACCAGATATGTTAGCAGGAATAACTCTAGTGTAATGGATTTATCCCAGAAATGTGAGCATCCGGTGAGCTCACTAGCAAGACAGTCTTATAAAAGCAGTGAGCCAACTCCCAGATTCTGTGAGAGATCCTGTTTAAAAACTGAAGTGTCAGACAACAGGGGAAGTTAACAGATGAGATGTCAACCTGTGGACACTACATGTACACACAGGGATATGCACCTTCAGACATGTGCACACACATGTAAAACACATATGTTCTCTGTCTCTTGTGTCTCTGTCTCTCTGTCTTTGTCTCTTTCCCTCTCTGTGTCTACACACACACACACACACACACACACACAGAAAGAAATGAACTTAAGCCAGGTGTGGTGTCGCATACCTTTAATACCAACACTCTGGAGGGAGAGGCAGGCAGATCTCTGTGAGTTCAAAGCCATCCCCATCTACACAGAGAGTTCCAGGACAGCTGGGGCTACATGGAGACCCTATCTCAAAATGACCAAAAAAAAAAAAAAAATGAAAACAAAAAAGAAAGATATGATATGATGGTCTTCATCAAATACTAACACTTCAGATAAATTCATTGTTCTGCATAAAACATCATGTTGAGTGTTTTGATTTATTTTATAGTACAATGTTTTAACACAATTTCTTAAATATTCTAGTAATCTGTTTTTACTTATTAATATGGTTATCTCACAATTTCCTACATGTATATAATCTATTCTGATTATAATCTCCCCCAACATTTCTAATCTCACTTCCAAGTCTATCAGCTGCTCCACTCATCCTTACCAGTCCCTTTACCAGGTTCATTTATTCTTGCTGTTTTCAGTCAAGTTCCTACTAGGAGCATGGGATGGCCTGGAACTCATATGTAGACCAGGTGGCCTCCTCAAACTTGCTTTTGCCTCCTCAGTACTGGGATTAAAGTTAAATGTCACCACACCCAGCTAGGTTCATGACTTTTGATTTTGTTTCATGGCTCATTTTCTTTAACAAGGACATCTATGTGCCCATTGGTTAGACACTGTCCATAGGAACATGGTGGGGTCATCAGAGGAACAAGGCTGAAGGCAAGGATTTCAAACTGTTATGAACAAGGGTGACCCCAGCAAAAGTCAGACAAGGATGGCGGAGGGGCTCAGGGAACTATGCCTCACTTGCTATTGATCTATTCTTTTTAAAAGTGTACTTTCATTAATTCTTTGAAAGTTTCATACAATTTACATTGATAATCCACCAATAATCCCCCAAATCCTCTCAAATACAACCCACCATTTGAAACTTCCCAAAACTTCATGCCCTCCTTTTGTAAACATAGCAAATCCTGTCCAATTTGTGCTGCCATTTAGGGGTCAACCACTGGAGTTCTTGACTTATTAAATTTGAGTTTTTGTGCATTTCATATACTAAGTCTTAAGCAAATTTGGAAACGCTCCACATTTTCCACACTCCCATAAGGCTCCACCAGATTTCATGCATTCTGTCATATATTTTAAGCCCTATCCAGTCAAACATTTGTATTCAGATGTCCCCAGTTGTCAGTTCATCCACTAGAGTCCAGTCAGCATATTTAAAGTAACTCCCTAAAGAAGAAACAAAAAAAGAACTAAAGAGGAAATACATTAAATGGGTATTGTTTTTTAAAGGATGACAAGGGTAGAAAGAAAAAAAATATCTTACAAGACAAGGTATTGGAACAGCTTTCTGATGCTGAAAAATTGGGGACAGTCAGTTACACAAAGTAAATTGTGGTCAGTAGATGTTGTGGACTCCTTGCTGTGGTCGATACTGTGACTGAGTCCGAATTGCACATGTGCCTGATGTCCACAAACTTGGCCATTTTTCTCCTTTAGGTACTAGCACCCTCTGCTGGCATTCACTTATCTTGGCAAGGTCCCTCATTCTCCCTAGACTGCCCACACCTTACCTGCTGGGTTGGTAATGTATTAGCTGAGTCTCCTAAAAGGGGTTGGGAGTTAGGAAGCATTTATAGCACTAATGTTGGTGTGGACCGAAGACCTGGCTTCTGACTTTCAAGATCACACTTTTGTATTAATCATTCTTCTTGAGGAATATAGCTGTAAATATTATGTACACCCCTTGGTATTTCAGAACACCTGGCTCTACAGCAGAGGGCACATAGCTGGTTCCACAACTTCAACTAATCACTGGTTTAATAAGATCATGGTTGCCAGACGGTAGAGTTTTTCTTAGTAATTATGTCCCTGGCTAAGGCAAATAGGGGGATTAGAGGAGTTCCCCCCCCCCCTCAAGCTCTCACTCCACATTTAACTCCCAGAATAACTTGCTCCCCCACCCCCACCCCACGAACAAGAGAGAATAATTAATTTTTGAGAGTCTGGTCACTGGAAGGTTTCACGTGTGCTGGGGCATGAACCCAAACTGAAGCATGTATGGGCAACACTAACCGGACTTATTGGGTTATTGTAAAACTTTTAAAGACAGGAAGGGCTATTTCTTTCTGTCCTCCCCATGCTGCTTTACACAGCTCCTCTTTGTACCTTCCCACAGTGCACAGGTGTGGAAGACAGAATTGAGGCTCCCTTATCTGTGGATGATCTCTAGTCTCAGTCTCCAAGGTGGCTCATTTTGTAAAAACACATTATTCGCTCTGAAAATGGTGCTCACCACTGCCCTGTGAGTCATGAAGACTGTCAAATGGGATTCCCCACAACTGCTGAACCTCCTGCCAGAGGAAGCACTGTCTTGAGAAAAACCTACAACTGCATTTGAAGCTCTGCATAGCTCTGGCCTTGACCTGCGTAGGACTGCCTGGCTTTTGTCTGGCTTTCCCTTCAGAGGCATTTCTGAGCGTCCTCCTAACCAGGGACCTGGAATTTGACAGTGTTTTGATCACCTATCTTTTTCCCTAGACATTCTTCCCTGCTCCCCCTAGTGCCTTTCACATCATCATGAATTCCAAAGCTTTTATCCTGTTTCTCTTGGGGAGAAAGTCCCTCTTTTTCTATTGAGAAAATACATCGCCATCTCACCGTGACAAAGACTGGAGTTTGGAATCTTAACTGGAAAAATTTAGTAGAACAGATGATTCAGGCCTGTCTATCACCAAGAAGTCTCATTTCAGCAGTGACTCACTAAAGCTATATCACAAAGGTCCCCTTGTTCTTGATTTCTAAGATTCTGACCTACACTTTTAAGTTATAAAGCAGAAATCTCTGATTTAATGCAGGTGATTAAGGCTAAAATCTTCCCTCTGAGATCCACTTTCATGTTTCCCCAGAGTTCTGGTAATTTCATGTTCATTTTCCTTCTACTCTGATGCTTTATCATTTCCACACTCCTGCCAGCACCATCTGAGTGCTGGTATTAAAGGTGTGCACCGCTTTGCCCAGCTTCTGTAATGCAGGGGTTCAAATAGGATTTTGTGCACATCTAGGAAGAAATCTTCCAATTGAACTGCACCCCCAGCCCTGCTGATCCCTTTTAAGAAATAACAGGCTGGCTCCAGAGAGGCGCACAGTCTCAGTGAGGTGCCAGTAAGTCAAGGTGGAACTGTCTCTGCCCTCGGGGGGCCCGTGTGTGGGGGAAGCTTCCTTTGCCATGAGCAGGTACAGTGCAGTCCCGCTAAGGGAAGGGGAGCACAGTACCCGCCTGCAGCCACTGTAGTGAACTGACCCTTCTGGGAAGAGGTCAGTCGGTTACTTTCATAACCCGACCTGAGGGTTACTTCCAACTCTGGTCCTTAGCCTGGGACAACGGAACGTTTCCCACCCTTGGCTGTGCTTTTTCCACCTGTCCAAAGACGGCTGGCCCCTGGCAAGGAATTTCAGGCTGATGGCTGATGGCCTATCTTCAGCCTAGGTCCACTCACAATTCACTTAACCACACCAGCTATCCAGATTGGTGGTCTAAAGGACTGTTGTCCAACCCACTGGCCACCTGAAGGAAATTCAGGCCTGCTTCTGCCTATATGCACACAAAAAATGACAGCCGGGAATTCTGTAGTGATGATAATGGAGAATTCGATTTATTGGCCCCTACAGCTTGATTTTATAAGCAAAATGGCTTCAGCTCCCAGAGCCAGTCACAGACTCCCAATTCCATGCCACTTCACACTGCCACTCCACCCAGCATCATGCACCTGGGCCACTTTGTCTGCTCCTTCTTGGGGCGGAGTCAGAGAAGTCCCCTGACTCCCACCCATGTGGTGCACTGAGGGGTGCTAGGTGAGAACTAGCCCCCAATTCAAACTGGATTTTCCTGGGGGAGGGGGGGCTCAACACTGGCCTCCAGAACTCTGAGCTTGGGTTCCAGAGAGGAGCACGGACTCAGTGAGGTGCTGGTAAGTCAAGGTGGAACTTCCTTGACCCTTGGGGTCGCTCAACACCCACCCCCGGAACTCTCAGCTTGGGCTCCAGAGAGGCACATGGACTTAGTGAGGTGCCTGTAAGTCAAGGCAGAATTTCCTTGACACTTAGGGGCTCAACACCTAGCTCAGAACTCCCAGCTTGGGCTCCAGAGAGGTGCACAGACTCAGTGAAGTGCCAGTAAGTCAAGGTAGAATTGCCTTAACACTTGGGGGGCTCGACACCCACCCCTGGATCTCCCAGCTTGGGTTTCAGAGAGGCGCATAGACTCAGTGAGGTGCCAGTAAGTCATTGCAGAACTGCCTTGACCCTTGAGGGCCTACTGTCATGTGGGCCAAAGTAGCAACACAATACCCCCTCCCCCCGTCCCATCCCCCCCATCAAATGGTGGAACTGTGGTGCAGAGGACCTAGCAGATGCAGCATTAGTGATTATACTCTGTCCAGCCAACGTTGAGGTGCCAGAATCCAAAGAAACAAGTAAACAAACAAATCCACATGCCAAAGACACAAAGAAAAAAGCAACATGGGAAAATCGCATAATAAATCTACACCGAACTCTACCAACCCTACAGAAGATCCCTACAACAATATCTCCTAGGAAGGAAACCAAGACACTGACCTTTGAAGAACAACTCTAGACATATTCAAAATTAATTAGACAACTAAGGGGAGGGAATGAAAAACTCAAGAAGGACCTACAGGGAGATAATGATGAATGGTGGAAAGAACAAAGGGGAGAGATTGAAAAACTCAAGGAGGACCTACAGGGAGAAAATGACAAACATTGGAAAGAACTAAAGGAAGAAAATGAAAAACTCTGGAAGGAAGTGGAAATGCTGAAATGATCTCAGGCTGAAAGGAAAAAAGAAAATGACCAACAAACCAAGGAGCTGCAAGATGAGAATGACAGGCTTCAGGAGGAAGTGGAAAATCTACAGAAATCACAGGATGAAATGAAAAAGAAAATTGAACATTCATCCCCTCAACAGGAAAGGATGGGAAAAAGCCTCAGAAGCAGAATGGAAGAAGCAGAAAACAGAATATCAGACCTGCAAGATAATACAGAGCAACTAGAAAGCTCAAGTTAAGATTATGAAAAATCTCAAAAAACACAAGAGTGGAACAACCAGGAAATGTGCGACACTATGAAAAGACCAAGCCTCTGTGTCATAAGGATAGAGGAAGGAGGAGAATCCCAAGACAATACTATTGACCAGATGTACAACAGGATAATAGAAGAAAATTTCCCCAAACTGAAAAAAGACAATCCCATACGAATAAAGAAGCACATAGAGCACCAAGTAGACAGGACCAGAAAAGAAACTCCCTGCACCATATAATTGTTAAAACACTAGATTCTCAAAACAAAGACAAAATCCTGAAAGCCATAAGAGAAAAATAACAAGTTACATATGACAGGAAAGCCATCAGAATCACAGCTGACCTCTCCATCCAAATTATGAAAGCTAGAAGAACAAGGACCAAAGTATTCCCTGTGCTAAACGACTTTAGATGCCAACCCAGACTACTATACCCAGCAAAAATGTCAGTTATAGTTGAAGGAGAAAGAAAAATCTTTCATGACATAAACAAGATGAAAGAATACATGTCTAAGAAACCAACACTTCAAAAAATCCTCGAAGCAATCCAAAGAACAAAGGAAAGGAGCAAGTATCCCTAAGCAATTAAAGAGAGAAATCAACAAAAGTATAACAGAGTAAATACAAGACAAAAAATAAGGTGAAAGGAAGCAGCACACATCTCTCAATAATAACCTTAAATACTAATGGTCTAAAATCCCCAATCAAAAGACATAGACTGGGAGAATGGATTAGGAAACAGAATCCTTCTATATGCTGTCTACAAGAAATTCATCTCCCCCTCAAAGACAAAAACCACCTTAGAGTGAAAGGATGGAAAAAATATTCCAAGCGAATGCTACCAAGAAACAAGCTGGGGTGGCCATTCTAATCAGACAAAATAGATCTCAAAGTAAAAGTAATCAGAAGAGACAAAGGGGGCACTACATCCTTGTTAAAGGAACAATTAACTATGAAGACTTCACAATCCTAAATGTCTGTGCACCAAACTCTGGTGCACCTAACTTTATAAACACAACTCTGCAGGACCTCAAGACACAGATTAATTCTAACACACTAATAGTGGGAGACTTCAACACCCCACTGAGCCCCTTGGATAGATCAACTGGACAAAAAATAAACAGAGAGACATCAGAATTGAACAATACAATACACCACATGGACCTCACAGACATCTACAGAATATTCCACCTAAACACCAGAGAATATACTTTCTACTCAGGACCTCATGGAACATTCTCTAAAATCAACCACATACTGGGTCACAAAAAAATCTTAACAGATACAAAAGGATTGCAATTATTCCATGCATTCTATCAGACTACGGTGCAATAAAGCTCAATATGAACACTAGAATAAGACCAACTAGCTACAAGAACACATAGAGAGTAAACAACACAATCTTGAATAATGAATGGGTTGGGGAAGAAGTAAAGAATGAAATAAAATTATTCATGGAACTGAACGAAAAGGAAAATACAACACAACAAAACTTGTGCGACACTTTAAAAACAGTCTTGAGAGGAAAATTTATAGCCCTAAGTGTCCACATCAAAAAAAACAGAAAGGGAACAAATAAATGATCTAAAACTGCAGCTAAAAACACTTGAGAGACAACAATAAATGGACCCTAAACCCAATAGACAGGAATAAATAACAAAATCAATGAATTAGAAACAAAGAAAACAATACATAGAATCAACGAATCAAAAAGCTGGTTCTTTGAAAAGATAAACAAGGGGCTGGAGAGATGGCTCAGTGATTAAGAGCACTGACTGCTCTTGCAGAGGACCCAGGTTCAATTCCCAGCACCCACATTGTGGCTAAGAACCATCTTTAACTTCAGTACCCTCTTCTGACCTCTGTGGCATTGCACAATACGGGTGCACAAACCTACATGCAGACAGTACATTAATACAAATAAAAATAATAAATAAAATTTTTCAAAAGGAAAGATAAACAAAGTAGACCTCTAGCTCAGTTAACCAAAAAAAGAAAGAAAGAAAGAGGAACTCCAAATCAATAGTATTCATGATGAAAGGGGAAATATCACAGCAGACAAAGTAGAGATCCAGACAATCATATGGGAATTCTTCAAAAACCTATACTCCACTAAATTTTGAAAACCTAAGAGAAATGGATGAATATTTTAAATCCTGGGAACCAACAAAGATGCAGGAATGATTCAACATACAAAAATCAGTAAATATCATAAAACACATAAACTGACTGAAAGAAAAAAACCACATTATCATCTCAATTGATGCAGAAATAGCCTTTGACAAAGCAGCCCTTCATGATTAAAGTCCTAGAGGGAATTGGACTGGAGGGATCATTCCTCAACATGATCAAAACCTTACATAGCAAACCCACTGCCAGCATCATCCTAAATGGAGAAAAATTTGAACCATTTCCCTTAAAGGCAGAAACCCAGGAAGGCTGTCCCTTATCACCACACCTCTTCAGCATAGTACTTGAAATGCTTGCTAGGGCAATAAACAAGAGAAAGAAATTAAAGGCATACTAATTGGAAAAGAAGAAGCTAAGCTATCCCTTTTTGCAAATGATGTGATAGTTTACCTAAGGGATACTAAAAACTCCACCAGAAAATTTCTAGAAATGATTAAGAGTTTCAGTAAAGTGGCAGGATACAAAATTAACCTGGAAAAATCAGTAACCTTTCTTTACACCAACAATAAACAAGTGGAGAAGGAATATAAGAAGACCTTCCCACTTACAATAGCCTCAAAAATAATAAAATATCTGGGAACAAACCCAACTAAAGATACCAAAGAACTCTACAACAAAATTTTTAAACCCCTGAAGTAGGAGATTGAAAATGACATCAAATATGGAAAGATCTCCTATGCTCATGGATTGGAAAAATTAATTTAGTAAAAATGTCCATTTTATCCAAATTTATATACAGATTCAATGCAATCCCAATCAAAATCCCCATGAGCTTCTTCACAGACCTGGAAAAAAACCCTTAAATTCATATGGAAATACAAAGGACCCTGAATAGCTAAAGCAACCCTGAGCGAAAAATGGAATACAGAAGGGATTGCTCTACTAGACTTCAAGCTATATTACAGAGCCATAGTCATAAAGACAGCCTGGTACTGGCACAAAAACAGACCTGTTGACCAATGGAATAAAACCAAAGATCCAAACTTGAGCTCATACAATTTCAGCCACCTCATATTTGACAAAGGGGCCAAAAAAGCTCAGTGGAGGAAAGATAGCATCTTCAACAAATTGTGTTCACAAAACTGTATCACCATTTGTAGAAGAACAAAATTAAACCCCTACCTCTCTCCCTGTACAAAAATCAACTCCAAGTGGATCAAAGATCTCATCCTGAAACCTGAAACTCTTGAGGTGATAGAAGAAAAAGTTGTCAACAGCCTGCAAGACATAAGCATAGGAAAAGACTTTCTAAATCAGACAGCAGCTGCACAAGAAATAAGGTCAACAGTCAACAAATGGGACCTCATCAATCTCAAAAACTTATGTAAAATGAAAGAAACAATCAATTAGGAATCAAGGAAGTGAAGAGAAAACCCACAGAGCAGGAGGAAATCTTCACCAGTGATTCATCTGACAGAGCATTAACGTCAAGAATATATAGACTACTTAAAAAACAAAGAAGTAAGAAAACAAATGACCTACTCAAAAGATGGAGTAAAGAGGTGAACAGAGACTTCATCAATGAGGAAGTAAAGATGGCTGAGAAACATCTTAAAAAGTGTTCAACATTATGAATAATTAAAGAAACGCAAATTAAAACCACTCTCAGATATCATCTCACTCTGATACAACTGGCTAAGTTCAAGAAAACAAAAGACACCAAATGCTGGAGAGGTTGTGGGGAAAGGGGAATATTCATCCACTGCTGGTAGGAATGCAAACTCATACAACCACTGTGGAAAGCAGTGTGGAGAACCCTTAAAAGACTCAAAGTGAGCCCACCACCTGACCCAGTCATACCATGCCTGGGTATATACCCACCAGACTCATCCTATCACAGAGGTACATGGGCAGCCATGATTACTGCAGCTCTCTTCACAATATCAAAGAGCTGGAACCAACCAAAGTACCCCTCAACTGATGAGTGGATAGAGAAAATGTGGTACATCTACACAATGGAGTTCTATGCAGTGGTACAGAAAGATGACATCATGAAATTTGCAGGTAAATGGATGGAGCTCAAAGCCATTATGCTAAGTGAAGTAACACAGTCCCAGAAAAACAAGCAGGGAATGGTCTCCCTCATTTGTGAATGCTAACACCAAATCTCCAGGTGAAAGACTAGCTGAACAACATTATTGTTATATTTTTGTTTATCTGAAAGCAACTATGTTGTTATAATGTAAATCTCTTAATGGGCTCTAGAATCCATCCACCACTTACTTTCAGACTCTGTAACTACTGTATATGGGTGGAAAGTATGTATTCATATTTCAGAGTAATATAAAATTATAGGAGGAAAATGCCAATTCCTAAACATAAAAAAAAACACTGAGAGAAAGATGCAGAACAGTTATGGCAGAGTGCATGATCTGGGGTGGGGTGGGGGGAAGGGAAAGGAAAGGGGAATATGTCTAAACTGAACTGAGAAATGATGTCTGAAATACACAAAAGATCAATAAATGCATCATGAAAAAAAGAATTAGAAAAAAGAAATAACAGGCTTGATATAGTTACATGTTGCTGGCTCATGGCTAGGACAGAGTTTTTCTACACAAGTATTGAAATGATATAATTTGCAATTATTGGATTTTCAAGGAGTATCTGATTTTTTCTGGCATGAATTTAAAAACTCAATGCACATCTGTCACATATCTTGCATGAAAACCAATGTGCATTTAGGATGAAACATTTTAAATTTAAAATCATTTAAAGTCATTTAACAACATTTTAAACTTAAAATCCTTAATTAAATAAAGATCTCAAGTATTTGCTTCTTTTCTTTCTTTCTTTCTTTTTTTTATTTTTGTTGGTATTTTTGAGACAGGGTCTCTATTTTAGTTCTGGCTGGCCTGGAACTCACTTTGTAGACCAGCCTGGCCTTGAACTCACAGATTCACCTGTCTCCGCCTCCAAGTGCTAGGATTAAAGGTGTGTGCCACCATGGCAGGCAAGTATTTGCTTCTTCAGTTTTACAATGAAGGATTCTTTATCTTTCCTATTGTAACTAGTTTTTCTAGGTCTCTTGGAAATCAGGAGAATTCTAACCTAGCTATAACAACAGGGATATCAAGGTCATCCAAGGACCAATTTCATTTCTACCTGAACTCTGAATCAAAAGCAAGTTTTGTGTCTTTTTAAATTTTTTTATTTATTTTTGTATGTGTATGAATGTACTGTATGCATGTAGGTTGGTGCACTCGTGTCGTGCAATGCCGCAGAGGTCAGAAGAGGGCATTAGATTCCCCTGGAACTGGAGTCAAAGGCAGTTTTCAGCTGCCATGTGGGTGCTGCGGATCGAACCCGAGTCCTCTGCAAGAGCAGTTGGTGCTCTTAACTGCTAGGCCATCTCTCCAGCCCATTTTATGTCTTTTAGATCAAAGGCAGCTGTTAAAATCTAGGTCTGCTGAAATGATTGAATAGTTTTTTTAAAATACTCTGGATAGGGGGCTGGAGAGATGGCCTAGCGGTTAAGAGCGCCGACCGCTCGTGCAGAGGACCCGGGTTCGATCCCCAGCACCCACATGGTGGCTGAGAACCGTCTGAAACTCCAATTCCAGTAAAACTCCAGTTCCAGGGGAATCCGAAACCCTCTTCTGACCTCCACGGCATTGCACGACACGGGTGCACAGACCTGCATGCAGACAGTACATTCATACACATACAGAAATAAATAAAAAAAATTAAAAAAAAATACTCTGGATAAATCTTTGAACAAGAATGGGTCACCTTGTGTAACACTGTTGTTAGGTGCGTTTTAGGATCTCTTAGTAGACATTATAGCTATCCTGAATAGTCATGCTGGGTAGCCAAAACTAAATTTCATTTATTGATATCTATTTCAAGGATCAAGAGAAATGCATACATTGATTTACTATTTCCATGAAGCCCAATATTAGAGAACTAATATTAAAGTTGTTCTTATAAACCTTTAAAATTTCCTATTGGCCTCTCAGAAACACCAGATTTACCTACGCAGTGGTTCTCTATCTGCGATGCTCAGAACAGCTGAAGCAGCAGGGGCCAGGAGTCTAGCATGAAGTCCGCTTTATACTGTTACTTGGGGACTCCAATCACAGACTCAGAATCACAGAGTATGTGGCTCAGGATTCTAAGTCTCCATGTGCTTGATAGATCTGCTAATTTCTGAAAACAGCCAAGTTGTGGAAAGCTAAATCACATGCTTACCAAGTCTCACACCCAATATGTGAAACACTTAATGGCTCTAAGTCCCAGGTGACAAAGAGTAAAAGAAAATGAGTTATTTACATCACTACATTCAGACTTGTTTAAAATAACGATTACCCCACCCCTTCTGCTAAAAAAAAAAAAAAAAAAAAAAAAAAAAAAAACCTAAGGCCAACTAATTCCCAAGGGAAATAATGCAATTTTTACATCTGTGAGTGTAGACATGGATTGTCAGAGGAGGCCCAGAATTTTGGAGAGCTGCTCAGATGCCAAGACATCCTGGGGTGAGTGCTCCATTCTTGGATAAGGAAAAGGCAATTTGTAGAATTTCAGAACATAAATTTACAAAGCCAACTCTCAAGTTTATGCAGGAAAGTAGGTGATCCATTTGTAAGGTTGTAGAAAAAAAAGAAAAGTAGCAGATAATAAGGTCAATGTATTTAATTCATATAATCATAGTACAAAAGGGGACAACAATTCAAGGAAAAATCATGTATTTTTGAAGATGACACTCTACCTGTCTGTGTATGAAAAGCCTCTGTAAAGCACTTATTCAAATACTGGCAGATGGAGAGACAAAGCCCCGACTATATGTGTTCAGGTAAAGGAGGCAGTTCACCCAAGGTTCTTAATATAGTAATTTTTAGATGTGAAATGAGAGAACCATCTGAAACCAAAGTAGCTCACATCTTAAGTCTCTTTAGTATTCTGAAGCATAACATCTCCTACAACACCCAAGACTCAAATGCTTAGCAGAAACTTGTGAAACTGCCTGTGCTTGGAGACTTGTTCAAGAAGAGACTCTAGCATGATGTTTGTCTCATAAAAAATGAAAGTAAGAGATTACTCAGTTTGGTGGTTTCTTCTGTGTTGTAACTATTTTGGAGAATTTTGCATATTAAATTATTGACTAGCCAGAAGAAATATTAAAATGCTCAGTAATGTCCAAGGAAAATACATATCAGGGAGAAAAATGTTAGAAGCACAATTCTAATCTCCATTTTGTGGTTTGAAATTTGAAGAAATCAACAACTTTGAGGTAACTCTGGAAGTATTACATGAGTAACTCTGGTATGTTGTAAGAATCACGAAGCATTTTTTCTTGGGGTTTCTAAAATGAAATTCCAATAAGGAGTTACGTTAGTAGCAGCCCCCTCCTCCCTTACTTCCTCACAGCATCCATGCTAATATGAGCTCAGGCTGCTCCTGATTCTGACAGGACAGCAGACAGCTGGGGTAACAGGCTTTTGCCACCTTGCCTGGCATGAATAGACAACTGTATTCGAATTAAGTTCAATATACTCTGCTAGGAAAGAGGAGATAGAAAGGCATGCTGAGAAATCCATTTCAATGTTAACAAAATGAAGAAGGGAGAAAAATCTGTATGTTCTCCAGGATAAATTTGAATGACCTGTCTGGTAGGACCATTTTGTGGAGGCAGAGTCAAAGCAGCAAGGCTGAGGTTTCTCTCCATACATCACTGTTACAGATGAATTACTGAGATACAAGAGAGGTACAATGTGATTTGGAAATTTCTAGACTATCCCCCCCCTCAAAATAAAGTTAGATCACTTTTTGCAGTTTCCACCCAATCCCACATGCCGGAAGATGGGAGTCCTCAGTGCTGAGGTATATTGCACAGGAGAGAATGCTTGGTTAACTTCATCCAATAAATATCAAACTATGGTCTGTGAATATATCAGGTTCCTCTCTTATCAGAAAGGTGTATCACTGTACCACTCCTGCGTGTCCAACTAAACACTGGAGGTTTCAATGTTGTCCTTCCTAATGAAAAGTCACTTTTTTCTTTTTTTTTATTAATTTATTTTTTTTTATGTGTACGAATGTACTGTCTGCATGTAGGTTTGTGCATCTATGTCGTGCAATGCCGCGGAGGTCAGAAGACGGTGTAGGATTCCCCTGGAACTGGAGTTAAAGACGGTTCTCAGCCACCATTTGGGTGCTGGGAATCGAGCAGTCAGCGCTCTTAACCGCTAGGCCATCTCTCCAGCTCCCAAATCACTTTTTCTTTATTTGCCACTCACTTTTCTTGTAGTGAGAGATCAAGAACTATTTCAAAATTGCAACTGAAGACAAATAATAGGAAGAGCAGTCAAAGCAGTCAAGAATCTGGGGAAAGAAATAAGATAACTTGTGTAGAGTCACAGGTAAGTATTGATCAGCAACCATAGTTCTGCTCCTGATTTTCCTCATGGGTCAATGATATGCAAGTGCATTTTTGGAGTAGCAATAAAAAGTCACACTCCAGCCCTAGGCTACATAATAAAGGAGTGTCTCGCTGTAATGTTCAGTCAGGTATCACCTACCACAGGAAATGATACCTCAAGGTCCTAAATCCTATTCTCTCTGCAGGTTCATCTGTGCCACAGCAAAGTGCTGTAAATGACCCAAATTGCCTCAACTAATGTGTAGAATCCTTTAATGAAAATGTTACCAGTGCATTTCTACTGCTGATTTCAAATCAGAGAAATGGGCATTTGAGGGGAAATTGAATAGTGACTTGTATAGACCAAAATAACAGGCTTTTTTAATTTGTATTTTTTGTGAGGGATTTTCCATGATGTTATCAATAAGTAGAACACATTGTGGTTCACCCATAAATGTTGGAATTAACTGTAAACTCTCTACATGTAAGAAATATATGTTTGAGCCTTTGGTTTCCCTACTGAGGTCATAACTGCTGAATTACTGATCCTTGGCCACGAAGTGTTGAATAGGCAGTGCTGAATGAAGCCACGGATGCTTGGATCATTTTCTACTGCATTTCCTTCCCCCCGGGTGCTCCCACAATTACTATTCTCACAATGACGGTGACAGATGTTGTTAGGACCAGGTCAGAAAGAAGTTAATCAAAAGGAAAGGGTTAACCATGCAGGAGCAACTCTCTAGTTGAAGCAGGTATGGTTCCCATGACTACCTTAACCACAAGAATACAGTCTGACCCTGAGTTATTAGTTCCCAGAGCTACCTGAGGTCAGGATGAACTTTCCCAGCCCTGTAGGAGTGCTTCCTACCCCTAAGAAGCCCATTCCTCTCCAAGGGACTTCACGCTGCTAAACACAACCAATCAGCTTAATGGTCACCACTGCTTGCATTGTGTTTCTATAGCCTTGCAATTGTGTATGTATGATGTCACCAAGTTCCTCTAGTTTGTGGCTTTAGCTTTAAAAGTTCTCTGTAACAGACAGTGGGGGTCGTGCTCATCCCTGCGTGGAATGAGTTGCATCCCTGACACATCAACAATTGGCTCCCTTGATGTGTCAGTTTTCTTAATTGGGTTCTGGCACACTAGCAAATTAAATAAGTTTCTTTCTTTCTTTCTTTCTTTCTTTCTTTCTTTCTTTTTTTTTTCTTTTCGAGACAGAGTCTCCCTGTAGCCCTGGCTGTCCTGGAACTCACTCTGTAGACCAGGCTGGCCTTGAATTCACAAAGATCCACCTGCCTCTGCCTCCCGAGTGCTAGGATTAAAGGCGTGAACCACCACGCCTGGCTAATAAGTTTCATATCAATCTGTGGTCCCTTGTTGGTTAATCTTGTGAGTGTGGCAGTTTGAGTCCAACGATGTAACCTCAATGAGTGGCTTCCACCTCCTGGGGTTCTCTGACACCTGGAGCTGCAGATCCTACACGTTGTGCTCTTCTTGGTGATGTACCTATTGGGCTTGGCAGTTAACTTCATCATCCTCATCATCACAACACTGGACCCATGGCTCCAATCACCAATATATTACTTCCTGAAGCACCTTTCACTTTTTGACTTCTCCTTACTTTCTGTCACAGTCCTCTAGTCTATTCCCAATCCCCTGACTGGAAGTGGATTCATTTCCTATGCCCAGTGTGTGCTGCAGGTTTTCTTCTTCACATCCTTGGTCTGGGCTGAGGTGGCGATACTCACAGTGATGTCCTATGACGGCTATGTGTCCATCTCCCTCCCACTGCACTGTGAGGTCATCATGGGTTCCAGAACATGCAGGTTGGCGATGACAGCTGTGTGGATAAGTGGAGGACTCTCAGGACTACCGTGCAACATCAGGCACATTTTCTCTCACATTCCGCAGGACTAAAACAATCCACCAGTTCTTCCGTGATGTCCCCCATTTGCTCAAGCTGCTCCAGTGATTACCTTGGAGTGATTGCCGTGATTGCTTTCATCGCTGCCATGGCATTTGTCTGCTTCATTGCCATTGCCCTGTCCTATGTCCAGAAGTTCTCCACGGTCCTCAGAACGCCCTCTGCCGAGGGTCAGTCTAAGGTCTTCTCCATCTGCTGCCACGCTTCTGTGTGGTCTCATTTTTTTTTTTGTATGTGTATGAATGTACTATCTGCATGTAGGTTTGTACACCCGTGTCGTGCAAAGCCACGGAAGTCAGAAGAGGGCGTCAGATTCCCCTGGAACTGGAGTTAAAGACGGTTCTCAGCAGCCATGTGGGTGCTGGGAATCGAGCCCGGGTCCTCTGCAAGAGCTCTTAACCACTAGGCCATCTCTCCAGCCCTCTGTGTAGTCTCATTTTATCTCTCCACAGGAGCCTGTGCATATCTAACACCATCCTCAGCCTCCTCCACTTCTTTTGACCTCATGCACTCTGCATTTTATATAGCACTTCTCCCATCACATAACCCTGATATCAACAGTCAGGAATAAGACCATGAATGGAACTTTCAGAACATTTTTGATCATTTGGGTTCCTTTAATTTATACAGATCTTAATGTTTTAAGAGCAAGAACATTTTCGTCTGGATGTACTGAACATTGTATGGTCAGTGTCACTAGAAAAACTCTATTTTCTTACCTTAACATTCAAATTATGTTTTGTTATTTTCATGATTTTTTGGGGGGTCTTTTGGGGACAGTGTCTCCCTGTAGCTCCAGTTATCCTGGAACTCACTATGTAGACCAGGCTGGCCTTGAACTCACAAAAATCATCCTGCCTCTGCCTCCCAAGTGCTGGGATTAAAGGTGTGCACCACCATGCCCAGCTATTTTCATGATTTTTAAGATGACTATTATTTCTAAAGGATTGACCACATTGTATACATTCATACAGTTTTTCTTCAGTATGAATTTTTTCATATTCCTACTAGGAACAAGAAACTTTAAAGGCCTTACTACATTGTTTACATTCATATGGTTTTTCTGCAGTATGAATTCTTTCATGGGCATGAAGGTGACAAGACAGTCTAAAGGCTTTTCCACATTGTTTACATGCATAAGGTTTTTCTCCAGTACGTTTTTTTTTTTTTTCATGTACTTTAAGGAGACTATATTGTCTACACGTTGTTTTTTTTAATTTTTATTTATTTATTTATTTTTTTATTTATTTTTGTATGTGTATAAATGTACTGTCAGCATGCAAGTCTGTGCACCCGTGTCGCGCAATGCCGCGGAGGTCAGAAGAGGGTATCACATTCCCCTGGAACTGGAGTTTTCCTGGAATTGGAGTTTTGGATGGTTCTCGGCCACCATTTGGGTGCTGAGGATCAAACCCGGGTCTTCTGCAAGAGCAGTCAGCGCTCTTAACCGCTAGGCCATCTCTCCAGCCCTGTCTACACGTTTTAACACATTGTTTACAATCAATCATAGGGTTTCTCTCCAGTGTGTATCTCTTCATGTATTTGAAGATAACTATTAATTCTTTATTATTATTATTATTATTATTATTATTTATTTTTATATTTTCAAGACAGGGTCTCCCTGTAGCCCCAGCTGTCCTGGAATTCACTCTGTAGACCAGGCTGGCTTTGAACTCACAAAGATCAGCCTGCCTTTGACTCCCAAGTGCTAGAATTCAAGGTGTGGGCCACAATGCCTGGCTGATAACTATTAATTCTAAATGCCTTACCACATTGTTTACATGTATAGAGTTTCTCTCCAGTATGATTTTTTTTCATGTACTTCAAGGTGACTCTATCATCTGAATGCTTTACTACATTCTTTACATGCATAGGATTCCTCTCTTGTATGCATTTTTTCATTCCTTTGAATATGACTGTTACAACTAAATGCTTTACCACATTGTTTCCATGCATAGGGCTTCTCTCCAGTATGCTTTTTTTCATGCCTATAAAGATAACTGTTAGATTTAAAAACTTTCCCACATTGTTTTCAGTTATAAGGTTTTTCTTCAATATGAATTTTTCATGTAAATGTAAGGAATTAAAAAATGTAAAGGCCTTACCACAGTGTTTACATTTGTATGTTTTTTCTCCAGTATGAATTTTTCATGTAGCCAAATTTTTCATGTGACTTTTACATGTAAAGCCTTTACTACATTGTTTACATTCATATGTTTTTTCTCCAGTATGACTTCTTTTATGAAACTGAAAAGAGTTAGAAAACCTAAAGGCTTTAACACATTGTGTACATTCATATGGTTTTTCTTCAGTATGAATTTTTTCATGTACCTGAAGGTGACTGTAGCAGGTAAAGCTTTTACCACATAGTTCTCTCCCCCTCCAAGACTCAGGGACCCTTGCAGAAGAAGGGCAGAAAGATTGTAAGTGTCAGAGAAGGGGGGTGGGGTGTAAGGTGGGCAGTCCTTGCTGGAACTAAAGGGAGACCCTGTCTCAAAAAGACAACAAAAAGCGATCTCTACTGATCCATTTATCCATTTCACACCCCTACTGTTCATCCTCTGCTGTGTTTTTCATTGCCTTTGTAAATCCTTTTCTTGGTTGCTTTCAAATCTACTTTGGGCTCTGCTTTTACCCACTATGTTTCTATTGTTTTTTCCTCAGCTGGTCTAACAAATAAAATCCTAGTGGGATTGTGCAGAATAATATCTTCCTGAATCTTTATAGTGTTTTCGCCTGCTTTCCCAATGGTGTTGTTATGAAACTGTTTGAGGATCAGAACAGAAAGTGAAGAACTATTTTCCATCAGATCTACTTAGTACATTATACAAACTCATTCTTGGGCCTCTGAGTTGTATGATATCCCTTTATGTGCTGGGTCTGGAAAGTTGATGATAAGCTCTGGGAATTTGTGATGAATTTCATTCATTCACCCTTCTACCCAATTATTGCTTGATGAACCTTTCTTTGGTGATTAGATCCTTGGCACATTCATTTTCTTTTTTTGTTTGTTTTTATGTGTGTGTGTGGATGTACTGTCTGCATGTAAGTTTGTGCACCTGTGTGCAATGCTTCGGAGGTCAGAAGAGGGTGTCAGATTCCCCTGGAACTGGAGTTAAAGATGGTTCTTACCCACCATGTGGGTGCTAGGGATCGAACTCGGGTCCTCTGAAAGAGCAGTTGGTGCTCTTAACCACTAGGCCATCTCTCCAGGCCCGGCACATTCATTTTCTATTTGAGACATGAGCTCTAGCAGCTCCAACTTGTCCTTCTTCATGTCCTGTGGGTCCCTGTCTATTTGGATCACGTTGCTCTTTGTGCTGTCAAAAGGGATGCACACAGGCACCTTGTCCTGGTTTTTGATTCTGTTGATGTTGGCTCCATTCTTTCCAATGAAGTGTCTGTGCAATTCCTGTTCAGTGTTGATCTCTATGTATTCCGTGCCTTTTAATCAGGACTTTGACCATTCATTCCTTCAATCTGTTCTTGAGCCATGTTCACATCCTCCATGTTACACTCCAGGGTGATCTTGTGCTCACCACTTAGGAAATACATGTGAATCTTTGGCATTTGCTGAGTGACTTTGACCAGGTTCTGCTCTTTCTTACAAGTGAAATGGTGAGCTGGGTGTGGTGGTGCATGCCTTTAATCCTAGCACTCGGGAGGCAGAGGCAGGCGGATCTTTGTTAGTTCAAGGCCATCCTGGTCTACAGAGTGAGTTCCAGGACAGCTGGGGCTACAAGGAGACCCTGTCTCGAAAAGACCAACAAACAAACAAACAAACAAATGAAATGGTGACCCGGATGTGGTGGTGCACGGGCTTAATCCCACCACTAGGGAGGCAGAGGCAAGTGGATCTCTGTGAGTTCAAGGCCAGCCTGGTCTACAGAGGTTGTTCCAGGCCAGCTGGGGCTACAGGGGGACCCTGACTCAAAAGACCAAAAGAAAGGAAGGAAGGAAGGAAGGAAGGAAGGAAGGAAGGAAGGAAGGAAGGAAGGAAGGAAGAAAGGGTGAAGCCAGGAAGGGGCAGAGACGTAGGAGACATAAAATTGTTGGCCATAGACTTCAGTCAAGTTTTTAGACTCACATCACAGTATCACCACCTCGGAGATGATGTCTGAGGGTGAACTCTTGATGGAATCTCCAGGTCTCTAGTGAATCTCCAAAAATGAATTGCCTCTGGGCCTAGTGACATAGTTATGCAGAGATTTCTTCACTTCTACAAAGATGGCTGTTGACATATTCTTTTCCTTACAAATCTTGCTACCAGCTGCAGCCTGAGCCAGCTGCTTTTCTTTTTCTGAATTTTAAGTGGGAATTTGATTTGAATGGAAGTTCACAGGAAAACCATGCATTTTCAAACTGAATTTTCTTCTGCCAAGGCTGATTAATTAACTGATTAGAGTTTTGGTGATTGATTAATATTGAAGATCCAGAGCCTAATTACCATTTATCTTGGGCTATCGTTAGCCCTTAAATAGCCAGTCCATGCTCACCTCTGTTTCTCACTTAACATTCTGTGACTAAAAGATAAGAAGAAAGAAGAAGAAGAAGAAGAAGAAGAAGAAGAAGAAGAAGAAGAAGAAGAAGGTGGAGGAGGAGGAGGAGGAGAAGGAGGAGGAGAAGGAGGAGGAGGACAAAGAGAAGGAGGAGGAGGAGGAGGAGGAGGAGGAGGAGGATAAAAACACATTTTGCAAAGTACTAACAAGCAGACCACCAGTTCCCATCAAACAAATGGCTAAAAATGTCATCAGAAAGCATCTGAGGCCTATAGTAGATTTCTTCTGCTTTGCTGTGACCTGCTTACTGAATGCATGCACCAGTGTATTTGAAAGGTGTGTTGATTTACAACTTTCTTTGTTGTGTTACCATAAGAAGTTCATAAAATTGCTACCTCATTGGAACACAGTATTTGGGGAAACCTAAATATGTGTTCCAGAGCTATGGTCACTCATATTTGGCTCCAGAATAAACCATCACTTTTATTCCTTTGAAGTGAAGGATGTTAATTTTGTCCACAGTATGTAAGGATAGAAAATGGAAGTAATAATTTTTTAGGTAACTCCTTTGTCCCCAAATGCTGAAGGTACTGAGAACAGGCTGAGGTCATGGCCCACCCATGTGCTTCTCCGTCCATGGCAGGTGGCTGCAGTGCACAGTAGCAGGATGGGGTCCAGCTGTGTGACACACTGCTGCGAGTAGTGCACACACTACTCATCTGGTAAGAAAACTGTGCCCAACAACACCATGCCCTTGCCCAAACCTCCTCCCCTGAAACACCTGGCACAGGCCTCTTTCTCTATGGGCCCTCATGACACACCCCTCCCATCCAATTCCTCAGTCCTCCTTCAACCTCAAACCATGGCCTTCTTAGACAGGGTGCTCATTGGCGTACACTTCAGGAAATGCCTGAACCCAGGCAGGGCATTTTCTTTGCCTGTGGAGGTAATGCCTACCAATTAATTGGATGACACCAAAAAAAGGAAAAGAAGAGGTAAGGTGAAGATAACTCTCTTGCACAGGACACAGAAGAATTACAAAAGGACATTAGAGAAGAGCTTCCAGTGACTACCTCCAAAGTCTCTCCAAAACAGGATAAAGCTTTTTGCTTGAAGACCATAAACAGCAATGATCCAGCAGAGGTACCTATCAAAAATAGCCAGCCTATCAAGACTCTTACACCTGCTGTTTCTACTAAGCCAGCTTAGTAGAAATCAAATCAAAAATTCAAATCAAAAACAGATTTTGACAAGAGCTCTTCCCAAGTGCCAGCCATCAATGCTACAAAACAGAGAAATCAGCCAAATACCAAACAAAACAGTGTGCCTCCTTCACAGACCAAGTCTAAAACTAATTGGGAATCTCCCAAACAAATGAAAAAGAACAAAGCCAGACAGGAAACATGAATCTTTTTTTTTTTTCTGAATTGGACATGTGTTTGCATTTTCTTGAAGATTTTGCTGTTTATGCAATAATTCATCAATATGTTCAGAAGTTTATATAAATTTAAAATAATATTTGAAACAAAACTGTGAGCACAATCACCATAAAATGGGAATCAAAAGAAAGTTAATTAAGAGGGATAAATTCTTTGTTAACCCATGAGCTCTTTGATATTGATCATTAATTCTGCCATTATTTCAAGCTTTTTTAACACCCAATCCCCCTATTCCTCCCCCATGTCTTCCCACTCTCAGACCAAAGCTGTGGACAGAGCAAAGGCCAGTGCTCACTTCCCTTGTGTTCTCTGCTGCCCAGCACGCCAGCTCCACGTGACTGTCAGCTCACCCAAACAGCTCTATATTCAAGGATTGTCTTAGTAATTCTGGAAGAGTTTGAGGTCAAGGATCAAGAACAGGGATCCTTGAGAGGAGCAATGAGATGGCTTCTCAGAGGCAGGGAGAGTTGTAAAGAGTAGAGGTGGGTGCTATGCCAAGTAGTGGAGTGAAGCAAGCAGGGAGCAGCCCTGGCAGAAAGCTGAGCTCCTGCTGGTGGAGTCAGGAGAGGAGAGGCTAGGGATTGTGCATACCTGACTGGATCGGCTAGGGCTCTGCAGTGTCGGTTTGTGGTGGCTGACCAGGCCAAATTGATAGTTTCTGAATAAGATTCCGAATTAAGGATAACCAGGACCAGACAGATGGCTCAGCAGTTAGGAGCACTGGGTGCTCTTTCAGAGGACCTGGGTTCAATTCTAACACCCACATGGTGGCTAACAACCATTGGTAACTCCAGTTCCAGGGGACATGACACCCTCTCCTGATTTCTGTGGCATTACATGACACAGGTGCACTTATACACATACAACCAATACATTCATATACATAAAAATAACAAATAAAATATGTTTAAGCCAGGTGCAGTGGTGCATGTCTTTAATCCCAGCACTTGAGTGGTAGAGATAAGTGAATCTCTGTGAGTTCAAGTCCATCCTGGTCTACATAGTGAGTTTCAGACCAGTTGGGGCTATAAGGAGACCCTGTCTCAAAAGTTAAAAAAAAAATTAAGAATTAAGACCACCGGAGTTCATTTGTTAGCTCTATGACTGAAGTCATAGCTGATACTTGGAAATGCCTTTATATGGTTTTCAGTAAAATCCATTCAGGAAACTTAATCTAGGATTCAAGGTAGCAGGTGAAAGTGGACTAGCCCCTCCATGTGGCTGACCCTCTGTCTATCTTCCATGCATTGATAATATTAATTGTTAGGAGCTGTAAGCCTGCTCGTAAAGAGTTAACTCTGAAATAGCTTCAGAACTGTCCCCTAAGGTGCAGACATGCAGAGAAGCTTCCTACCTGCATACCTGATGTTCCGGAGGAATCTTATCACAAGCAAACATTGTCTGCTGGAGCCAGCAGCCCACGGAGGAAGCTTATCGCGGGCAAACAATCTCTGCCGGTGCGAGCAGCCAGCCCCGATAAACTTTAACTTTTACAAGAGCTACCTCCTACCCCCTTCCCTCTCCCTGATTCTTCCCACCTTTTGCCAAATATATACTGCTGTCACAATTCAATAAATCAGACTTTGACAACCTCGCAAAGTCTCGTTCTTTTCTCTCACTTATCTTACAGGTTTTGGGGTTCTCTCGGGTACCCAACGTTACATGACCCGTAGACAGGGTCATATTGGCGCCCGACGTAGGGGCTCGAGGTAAGAGACCCCTGTACCAGACAAGGGACATGGAGGTCCGGCCGGACGACTTAAGACCGAAGGGCGCTCCCATCAGAGGAGCGCGGATAACCTCGGGAAAGAGAGGGCGCTTTGCCATCAGTGGAGCATGGAAAACCTCGGAAAAAAAGAGAGGACACTTTACCACCCAGGGAGTGCAGATCCTCAGGGAAAAGAAGTGAGTAGTTCTTTGTCTCATATTAAAGATAGGCCAACTGGCTCATATTAAGATGGGCCAGTCGCTGTCTAAAGAAGAGAAATTTATTCAACACTTTAAGACAGCTTTCAGGGAGAGAGGAATCGGGTTAAAGAAAAAAGATTTAACTAGATTTTTTATATTCATAGGGGATACATGTCCCTGGGTGGTCCTTGATGGGCCCTCAATTCACCCCTAACGAGATAATTCAGAACCCCCTCCCCCCCGCGCGCACTCGCTATGGGCTCCGTCCCCAATTGCCCTAAGCCAGACACCCCAGGCACTGCCTGTCAGCCCCCCAAAGAGATCCATTTCCTCTGCCCTATAAAGCAGCTCCCCCCCCTTTTTGCAGCCAAACTTGGCACTGCTTCCTCCCCTAAGCGCTCCATGCCCTCCCAGGCCGGCCCCCCGCAGCCTATCTGCGGCCGCCCCTCTGCCAGAGTACCACTTCGAGTTCCCCAGGGGCACGGGCTATGCCAAGGAGCTCACTGGGCGGCCCAAGTGCCCGGCGCTCGTCATCTCGCAGCATCTCCCAGTGGGACAGACTGAGCTTGCCCCACAAGCCACTATCCCATTCCAAAACCACCGAAAAAGATTTTAACGAGGCTATGTCTCCAAACTCTGATAAGGGAGAGAAAAAACAAAAAAAAAAAAAAAAAAAAAAAAAAAAAAACCCGTAAAAAAAAAAAAAAAAAAAAAAAAAAAATACAAATTCCCGTCAATATTAAGCTGCCAGGCAGCAGGCCCTACTTAACATAACTGTTAGTTAAGGTGGAACAGACATTTAGTAAATCAATCCAACATTTGGTGATTTGAGTACAAGAGTTTTTAATGGAGTTAACTAAAAAATGTCATATGTCTATGCTAGCTGTCCGTGTGTTAACTGTTCTCTCGGTGTCTGATTTTTGTCTCCATATGTCTATGCTAGCTGTCTGTGTGTTAATGTTCTCTCATGTGTCTGATTTTTGTTTCTGTTGTTTCTGTTAAAAGTGCCACTTCAAAGTTTTCCATTCTATATTGTGCACAAATTAAGTTACTTTGGCATGCCTCTTAAACTTTTAAAAGGCCTTAATTTGAACCTGGGTTCCTAAGTTCCTACAAAAACTTCTAAACTAGTTTTCTAAAGGTTTATTTGTTATCTGTTAAGACTGGATAGACCGGAGGCGTGTGTGGTGCACGCCTTTAATCCTAGCCCTTGGGGAGACAAAGGCAGGCTAATCTTTGTTAAAGCCAAACGGGTCTACAGAGCGGAGCTCCAGGACAGCTGTGAGAGTGACTACAAGGCATGGGGAGGGGGTAATGTGTGTATTTGATTGGATATTTTTTCCATGGACTTGACTGATGAGAAGTTTGTGTAAAAAAAAATAAACAAGGGACTAAAATTGTGCTGTTTTATGGTTAAAAAAAAAAAAAAAAAAAAAAAAAAACAAAAAAAGAAGGAGAAAGCCTATTCGGAGTCTCTGATGAGGAAAAAAAAGGCAGGTTAGAGATTTTGTGATATCACAAAGGACCAGAGATAATCTGCCTCTTACAGGCTAGTAAAATTTGCATCAGCAGTCGGCTTAGTAGTAGGTCATTCTGAGCACTCTGGCAACCTTTCCATCTTTGCTGGAGACTGATTTTGGAGTCTGGCATCTGATCATGGGGTGTTGCATGGCTTCAGGGGTGCATTACAGGCTCTTGCCTCCAAGGAGCAAGGGAGAGCAGTCTGGGCACTTTTTGGGGCTCTGTTATGTTTCTGCAAGTTTTTGAGCCTGTTTCTCCTCCCTCCCTTCCTCCTTCATGGGAGGAAAAGGGACCTCTCTGGGTCTGCCCCCACCTTGCTGATCAGGCTGGCAGACTGTGTGTTTGTGTTAAGAAAGGATTGGTCTCAAAGAACTGGGTGGATCAGGTCGTGAAGACTGTGCTTCATGTTTTTGGTCTTGGCTGGGGTGTGGCACACACCTTTAATCCTAGCACAGCCAGGTCTTTGGGTGCAGAGAACATTACTATGAAATTTCTGAGTCTGTTACAAACTTAAGAGTCATATTTTACCCTGATTTAGGTTTTCATCTCTAATTTAGAGTTTTCATCAAGGTGCTAAAGTTTTGGGTTTGAAATAGTTAAACATATTTGTTTCATGGAGCTGTTTAAATGAATAGGCTTGCATCTAATGATTTACTTGATAATTGTATATGGGAAAGAGGGACCTGTGGTTCTTGGAGACCAGTTTGATAGGCTAAAATCTCTACAAGATGGAAATTACACTTTCAAGGAAGCTATGTTCCAGGAGAAATTGTTTTTGTGATTACATGTGATTGTATGATGTGTGTGTCTGTGGTTTGCCGTGGCTATTGCGTTTCAGTTGTGACCTGGAGAAAGTTTCGAACCATGAAGCCTGGTAAGGATACCCGAGTGTCTCCTGTGATTGGCGCCTGTGGTTAGAAGATTTGGCCTGTGTGCTGGAGACGGTTCTCTGATAGGCTTTGAGAAGCTTGCATTCTCTTGTGGTTTTCACCCACTCGGAGGAGACATGATTATGCAGCCCCTAGTGCTGGCTTGGCGTCCCTGGATTTGGGGCATCTGTTGCGTCTCCAGCCTTCCCAGGTGGGAAGATATTCAGAAAAATTGTGAGAGAAGCCCCTCCTCTCCCATCAATCCCTTCTAGAGGTTTTGAAATTGGTTAAAATTTGCCCTAAAGCTGGGGCCCTGGCTTCCCCTTCTGGCCACAGTTCAGGTGGGGAATGGTCACAAGGCTAGAAAGGACAGCAGTGCCCAGGAGCATTTTGCAGCAAACATTACATAGGAGGTGTTCCTAAAGCTATGCTGAATTGTCTTGTAAATTCATACTGGTGGGGCCACCCTTTAATCCAAAGTGGATATCGTGCTGCTATTCTCAGCCGGCCGTCTATTGTGGCTTATCCATAGTCAGAACACTGGCTCCCACCAGCTCTGCTCGTATCGTTAGCCAATAAGATCATAAAGGCAAATTTAACTAAAGTCAAATGTTACAGGCTATTTCTCCTGAACAAAATGGACTGGTGGAGGCTATGTCGTTCTTTAAGGCAAAATGCCTTCGGGAGGTTCTTTGTAACCTGTTAACTCCGGGAAGACTGACCTACACCAAGTTTATCAATAGCTATCAATTGAAGATACAGCTTGAAGTTAAAACAAACGTCTAACTAACAATTGTTACTTTAAATAAAATAGACTGTTTTACGCTTTCTTTAGGCCCATTTTCAAGCTGTGTGATATGTGTGAGTGAAGTGAGTTCCTGCTTTCAATTCTATTATAGTCCTACAGGTTTAATCTATTTAGACTAACTATATACAAAAGATTCATTCATAAAAAATGTGTTTGCTTTATACCCTTAGTGTTAACAAATTTTACATTGGGTTTATCAATATGCATACTTATTCAGTTTAATGATAGATTTGTTGTTAATATTTATAGTAAATTTTATTAAGTTATAGTTATTGTTTTTAATATAATTTTATTCAAATTGATAAAAATTCAGTCTAATTAAATTTTTTCATTGTTGGCTGCCTATTTTTGACCTTTTTGATTTATAATTACTGTTGTGAATAAATAATATTAATGGTTATAATTGTTATGGTTATGAATAATTATTATTTTTCCAAGTCCTTAATAGCAAGAGAAGATGAATCATTTCACGGACTAAAAACAACTTTGGCTTGTCTACTTTTGGGAATCCTCAATCTTTGATTTGTAAATAGCATAGGTACAGTTAGGCTTAACAGAGGCGACACTTAGGAGAAAATGACAACGGACAGGATAGGAAAATAGTAAACTTTAGGTATAGTTCCTTAAAGACAAGTGGTTACAAATGGGCCTAAGAGGTGGCATATGGATTCCAGCTATTTTATGCATTACTAGAACATTTATTCTAATTATGTAAAAGTAACCATATACCAAATTATAAAAATTTCATGGTTTTCATTGGACATCAAACAATGTGGCTTTCTTCTCTTATAGGTCAACCTAACAAACCTTTCTCTATTATGTATTTTTTTGTGCATGCATGTGTGCACGCACCCGTGTGTATGGATGAGTGTACTTTTGTGTTCTAAGTATATTATGGTAATAGACATGATAATATAAACACATTGCCTCTAAGCTGTAACTGGCCCTTCCATCTTAAGCCGCAAAATTTATTATTAAAAATAATCAAGATGATAATGATGGTAAACAACATCTCATGGACATATCTAGCCACTCTTTAACTGATTGATGGACATGATAACTAATAAAATATATATATATATTATTAAGAGCTAAATATTAAAAAATCTTTAACACGTATGTTTTCATGTCAGGCCTAGAAAAGGCAAAAAACTTAAAAAAAAAACAAAAAAAAAAAAAAAAAAAAAGGTAGCTATTATAATCCACCTTGTAAGGTTACAGTTTAAAAATGGTAAACATTTAAAACTAATTAAAAATATAAGATGTTTAATTTGTTATTTGTAATCTGTGTTACAAATTTTCCAACAGTTGGCTTTGAGATTGGGGGTGCACAAATGTCTATAATTTTTCTGTTGTGTGGTATCACCTTGTAACATTTCCCTTTGCTTTATAAGATAATTTGAGGAAATTAGGTCTGAGTTTACTCCCCAAATAAACATACAGCAGGATAGGAACAGTTTGATTAAATTTGATGCAAACTTACACCTTGGTTCCTGTTATGGGTATTTGTAATACACTTCGACATCTATTAAAACTAACAAGGGAGGAGATTTGTATGTTCCCACAGGTAAAAAAACACCAACCTCAAATGCCTGAAAATACTACAAGATAAACTGAGAAATGCCCCACACAGAGGAGAGTTGGGACCCATCTGAACATTAAAGGAAAAAGAAAACCCTCAATTTCCTGCTGAGTACAGACATTGAACATTTCTCTTAATTCTGTTTGGGATAACTGTTTAGGATGTGGTCTGATAAATTTTACCTTTCAGATGCTGAGAAACCTTTCTACCTCACCTTTATATGGAAAAGGAAAAAAATGTGATGGTAGTGAAGTCATTCCCCAACTATAAACTGGAACACTGCCTCTAATGTTAAATGCTTATAGAACAGGTTTGACTGCCTTCTTTGGTTGAATGATAGACATACAAACTGTACAGAGACAGTTCTCTATCTAAAGCTAAATATAAATGTAATCTATAAGTGGTACAATTGAGCACAATGTGTTAATACAGAGAGCTCTGATGTCAGCGCAATGGATTAGTTTGCCAAGGAGATGTTGGCTGGGTGAATCCAAGCCCCCCAAATTCTAAAGGCCTTTTGCCTGTAAAAAAAAAAAGGGATATCAGCGAGGAGAAAGGTGATAAGTCCTGTTGTTTAAAAACTGGTGTTAAACATAAAAAAAAATATATATTGAGACATCACTTGCTAATTTACAGTTAGCCTTTAAAATGCCAGAGAGAAAGCATACCAAAGGCCATAATGCTGACAAAGAAAGGATCCTTGGTCTTCCTTGAGTCAAGCAGTACTCCTCTGTCAGTATCCGCTACACCTCAAATGCCTGGAAATACTGTGAAACAGTGGCGCCATGTGTCTATACATTATCCCAAATCTAATTGGCTATTAGCTCTCTCCTTGGAGGCATAATTCCATGACTGATGCCATAAGCTTATGTCCTCTAGTGGTAAGGACTTATATGAGCCACAATAAGAACCGTGTCATCTTTTACAAAAAAATTACAAGCTTTATGGATTAAAAACCATTACATCCAAAACATCTGTGTCCTATGCTCACAGTTTTTAGCTTTGCCTACTATATTTTAAAATGCCTGTACATCTAATTTCTTGTGCTTTATTAGTATGATTAAAAAATGTACCCTGGATAAGCTGTCAGCCCATGAAAGAAACCAGCCAGAACTGAGTAAAAAACTCTCAGAGGAAAACGCTTGTGCCCCTCTCCCAAAGCCTGGAACAACTTGCGGAAGTGGAGGCGTGGTTCGAATGTCAAGGCTGTGGAGATGTCGAGGAGACTGGGGTGAATTTTAAGATTTACAACAATATGGACAGAACTATGGGAACCTTGGGTTGTTCAAAATATGAACATAGATACTTAACCCACCTTTACAAGTGGGCTTCCCCTCTTTTTGTAAAAGGATGCTGGAAGCCAAAGCTGTGCCTATTCAGGCTTTCAGCTACTGGACTTGCTTATCTCAAAAATTTATGAGTTCAGTTTGCTTATCTCAGAAACTTATGCCCAGCTCCTTCTTGGTGGTCCACCTTATTACCTGGTCTCTTGTGACCTGTTCTTGGATTGATCATGTTAATTTCTTTTGGGCCATGGGCGCTTAATCGATTAACTAATTTTGTTAAGTCCCAAATAGATTCCTCACTTACAGCACGAGTCCATTACCATCACTTGGCCACGGAAGAAGAAGCTGATAACAACCCTGCGCCTGCTAGCCCGTCCTCTGCCTCTGTTCCTGCACCTGCCATTCGGCTTGATTTTCGCCCCTTGTAAATTATCGTCCCCAGGCCAAAGAGTAGGCTTGCCTGTTCCAGCCCAGGTGGCCGCCCAAAGATGGGCAACTTCCTCCTCCCCTCTCACCCAACCTTAGACAGGAGCCCTGAGGGACGAAGGGTATCCAAAGACGGGTAAGGGAGGGGGTCTTGTAGAGGTCGATTACTAAGACAGGGACGGTCGCATAATTGGCTGATAGTGCCACTCGGCCTGGATATCTCCCTGAGCCTTTTTTATGTAGAGAAGGGAGATATGTAAGGAGCTGTAAGCCTGCCCATAAAGGGTTAACTCTGAGAACTGTTCCCAGGGAAGTGCAGACATGCAGAGGGGCTTCCTGCCTTGCTTGCCTGCAATAAAACTGGCCTTCAATAAAGTTGGCTATGTGAGCTGACACCCTGAGCTTTTCCCATGGACGTGCTAAAAGATCACAGGATGCTCCAGCCAGATGTCCCTGCTCATCTATCTTGCAAGGCAGCCTCCCTGGCGCCGGATGGCCGGACTGACTGATTGCCCTGCCTTACCCTCCCCCTATACCTTTCCCAAATTCCCGCTCCCTTGGCTATTTAAACTCTGTGCATAATAAAGACAATAGACCTTGACAAAAGCTTGCTTGCTTGGTCTCGATTCTCTCTCTCGCTTAATCTTTCAGGTTGCGGAGGTCTCCCTCGAGTACCTAACGTTACATGCCCCTGCAGGCAGGGACAACCAAAGAGGATTGACTCAAACCAAACATAAACGTTAACGGGTGCACAGACCTACATGCAGACAGTACACTCATACACATACAAAAATAAATAAAAATTAAAAATATATATATAATTTTAACGTTTATATATTACAACCCTTATATGTATAACTTTAGGGTATAAGTTTTATAGAAGGGTTTTACAGATCCTATTGAGTGTTGGTGGATCATATCTAGTAGAGGACAGTACATACTCAATAAAACTTTGAACTATTACATGTGTACATTTATATTTACCCTTAATAAATCAATTAATTTATTGGTGGTTTAAATATACTGGCAGATCTGAGTTAGGGAAAAAAATTAATCTTGGTTTTAGAGTTAGCCTTTACTAAATTTATGTAAATAGTAAAATTACACAAGTTAATTTTTTAACCAAAACTTAAAAATGACAGATAGTTGTTAAAGAACATTTATTAGCTTTAGCTTTTTGTTAGACCAAGCTGGCCTGAAAAATCTCCATACAAAGCTGCCTTGTTTTGGTCTCAGTATGCTGAAATAAAAAGGTATTAAATCTAGGTAAGGAAAGACAGACATGAATTAAGATGACTTGTTATATTTCCACTCTGTGTGCTTGGTGGTAGGTAACAAACCACGTGGTCTGGGAGCCTGTGAATTTTAAAAGTTGAAATCAAATCTAAAAGGCTCCAAATTGTCCAAGACTTTTAAAATTAATTAATTTTAGAATTGCTTAGGATCTTTGTAATTAAATGACTTTGAAATGCCTAGGACTTATTAATTGATTAATTGTGCACAATTTGTTTAAAGAATTTTTTTAGTACCCAAGTATTGGTTTAGAAACTTATCAACAAGCATGCTTGAGATGGAGTTTAACTTAACAGATTTTGAATGACCATATTATAAAACTCCTATAGCCTGACTAGAACTCAGGGGAGAAGGTGGCATTGAGGAGGGATCAGGAGAGGTGAGGGGAAGGGAGCCAGGGGAGGAGCGGGTACAATGGCAATTAAGACTGACTGAAAAATTACATATGAAATGCATAATTTTTTTTGTCTTTTAGAGACAGGGTCTCCCTATAGCTCCAGCTGTCCTGAAACTCACTCTGTAGACCAGGCTGGCCCTGAACTCACAAAGATCCGCATGCCTCTGCCTCCCAAGTGTTAGGATTGAAGGCGTGTGCCAGCACACCCTGCAGAAATGCATAAAATTTTAACAAGAAATAATGGGATAAATCTGCATGCCTTAGCATTTTAATCCATCCAAGATATACGGTGAAGGAAAACATGAAAGTTTCAGAAGAGTATGTATTAACTCATGTTTTGATGAGTCAGGGTCTCACTTCGTTTTTTTTTTTTTTATTTTCATTTTTTTTATTGATGCTTTGTGTATTTCATACATCATTATCCAATTCAGTTCAGGCATATTTCCTTTTCCCTTCCCCCCACCCCACCCCATTCCATCCCAGATCATGCATTCTGCCATAACTGTCCTGCATCTTTCTCTCAGTTTTTTTTTTCATTTTTTAACAATAAGTGATAATTTATGAGTACAAGCATCCTTCATATAAGGGTCTCACTTTGTAGCCTGGAATTGGCTATGTAGATGAAACTGGCCTTGAACTCATAAAGGTTCACCTGCCTCTAATCCTAAGTGCTAGAATTAAAGGCATGCACTACCATACCTCGCCTTCCATTTTAATTTTTTTTTTTTTTTTTTTTTTTTTTTNCTACTCCCATCATGTACATAAACACATAATAATAAATAGATAAAAATTTTAAAAACTAGAGAATACTTCCACTAAGGATGAATGGTTCTTTACTTTGGAGAAGATAATCACTTGCCTTTCTTATTTCATTCAATAAATTATATATCTTACAGGGTTCTTTTTTTTGTTGTTTTTTTTTTTTTAATTTTATTTATTTCTGTATGTGTATGAATGTACTGTCTGCATATAGGTTTGTGCACCCGTGTCGTGCAATGCCGCGGAGGTCAGAAGCGGGTCTCGGATTCCCCTGGAACTGGAGTTCTCCTGGAATTGGAGTTTCAGACGGTTCTCGGCCGCCATGTGGGTGCTGGGGATCGAACCCGGGTCCTCTGTAAGAGCGGTCGGCGCTCTTAACCGCTAGGCTATCTCTCCAGCCCCCCTCAGAGACTTTATAACATGGGAAATAACAAATAGAATTTGCTCCTCAGTTTTCTCAGTGAACAATGTTCCTTAGGGACAGTTGCCCATTGTAGCATGAAGAGTTCTCTCAGTGAACAGTGCTCCTTAGGGACAGTCCCACATCCTAGCATGAAGAGTTGTTGCTATCATTTCTCATAGCTGCATAGCTCCATAGTCCACATTACTAAGTCAATCAGTCTAAAACTTATGGTTATAACTAGTCCTGTAAATACTGTCTAACCCTGCATGTATGGCATGTCCCAGTTATGCACTGTGATTTAAGTAGAGGTCAACTTGAAGTTTTTATAGCTACTGCCAAATTCTACATCATGAGAATTGCCAAATATGTATAAAAGAAACTATTCCTGAAAATTGAAAACAGGAATCAAATTTCTACTGATATCATTTTATTGAGCCCCAAATGCTTGACATATTCTATTCTTTATCTTTTTCTTATTTATTTATTTATTTATTTATTTATTTATTTATTTATTATTTATTTATTTATTTATTTTGGTCTTTTCCAGACAGGGTCTCCTTGTAGTCCCAGCTGTCCTGGAACTCACTCTGTAGACCAGGCTGACCTTGAACTCACAAAGATCTGCCTGCCTCTGCCTCCCAAGTGATTTATTTATTTTTGTATGTGTATGAATGTACTGTCTGCATGTAAGTTTGTGCACCCGTGTTGTACAATGCTTCGGAAGCCAGAAGAGGGTGTCGGATCCCCTGGAACTGGAGTTAAAGATGGTTCTTAGCCACCATGTGGGTGCTGGGGATCGAACCCGGGTCCTCTGCAAGAGCGGTCAGCTAGGCCATCTCTCCAGCCCCCTCTATTCTTTATCTTATACAATCCCCATTCCAACTTTTTGGGGGGTGGATTGTACTTGGCCTTATCTTCAGAGGGGAATCCAAGATTCGTTATTGATGGCAGAAAAGAAACATTTGCTTTCTCTACACTTTCTTACTGTGGTGGTTTGAATGAGTATCCCCCATAGGCTTTAAGTATTCGGACATTTTGTCTCCAGTTAGTGGCACTGTTTTTGGAGGTCTTAGAAGGTGTGGCCATGCTAGAGGAAGTATGTCACTGGGGGCAGGCTTAGTGAGTTTAACAAGCCTTGTGGTCTCCAGTTGCTCTCTCTGCTTCCTGTGCCCATTGCGAGATGTGACACTCAGCATGCTGCTCCAGCCACCATGCCTCCTGCCACAATGGACTCTAATTCCCTGGAACTGTCAATCGTAAGCTCAAATAAACTCTTCCTTTTATAAGTTCCTTTGGTCATGGTGTTCTATCACAGCAACAGAAAAGTGACTTATACAGTTATTTGGTACCAGACAGTGGGCTGTTGGCTATGAAGAACCTGACTATGTGGATGTTTGGAGAAATGTGGAAAACTTTGGAACTTTGGGCTAGAAAAGCTGTTGACTACTGTAAGCAGAGCTTAAGGGGCCATTCTAGTAGAAGCCTGGAAGAAAGCATTGCTGCAAAAAAATGTATTTCCAGAGGAAAATAAAGACTTAGGCAGCAACTGGGATATTTTGATAAAGAGTCTGGCAGCAGTTTTCCCACAGCCCAAATGCTTGCCTGATGCTAAGTTGAAAAGCAATGGACTAATGTCTTTGGCAGAGGATATTTCAAGACAGCCTAATGTAGAAATGGTGGTGTGGCTTTTAATGGTGAATATTATATAGATCTACAGTGGAAAAAGAGCAAATGGGGCAAAAAGAAATGCAGAATGTACAGTTTGGATCCGAAAAGTACACTAGGAAGATTAAAGGTGTGGCCAAGGCATGTGAAGGAGAGGCTCCCTTTCATTTGGAGACTAAAGTGATTAAGGAGAGGCCTAGATATTTACAAGTAAACAATGGGAAAGGTGAGATTAAAGTGATTAAGGAGGGGCCTCGAGATTTACAAGTAAACAACAGAACCATACCTTCAGGGCAAGACCACACCCAGCTAATCCTCCAACAAGTCCAGGGCAGGGAAAAATTGCACATGTGGTTAAAGTAGGAGAGAGTCCATCCTGAACGTGCAGCCAGATTCGGCAATTTCATTCACGTGGTGCTGGCTTTAGAGGCATGAAGTTTGCAGGAGTGAAGGGGTCATCAGTTCTTCCTCCACAGTTTCAGAGAGCCACAGANGTGTGTTCCCAGGTGCTTCCGTTCCTTGAACCCAAGGTGTGCAGGCTTCCAGTCTTGTGAAATCTGCTGCAGGCAGGAAGAAGTCTGCCTTCTGCACGGTGCCAGCTGAGTTTGACTTTTGGGGTGTCACAGGCCCTCAAACTCATCGCCCACCTTCTTCCTGCCTTACCTCAGTACATCCACCCAACATTAATTACCACCACTAACCCTATGCCAAATCCTACCAGAAGAAACACCATGCCATTATGGAGACACTCTGGGCTCTTTAGCAAACTGTGTACTGTTAGTGGGAACAGGTCTAGCAGCCATTTTCTTTCCTCCCTTGAGGAGAAAGTCCCTTGTTAATCGCTGTCAGTCTGACTAAGCTTGTTCCCTCACATGTGGTGAGTAAGGAAGGCCCTCATGCTATCTCATCATGTTTTCTTCCTCTTCTTCGTGTTTTATCAACACTCCCGTCTGTGGGATGTGCTGAGGAAGTACTGAGTCAAAAGGAAGAATGACAAATGGATGATATTTCTGGTCTGGAGTTTGAAGGGTGAGCTTGGTTCAAGAATTAGCTGGCCTGCTGCTTCAGAGACTCTGCTTCTGCTCCTCAAGTTACCTCAGTATTCAGCCTTTCAATCAGTCAAGGGCTGTGGGAGCCAAGATTGGAGATGTTCCCTTAAGACCTTGGGCCAGTCGGTCTGCCTGTCTGAGGGGCCCTGTCCGGTCTCTGTACAGACAGGTGCAGCGACCCACTAAGCAGCCAGCTCTCCTTCCATGGCAGGTATTTCATGGCATTCTTTTGAGCTCAAAGACCGTAGAATTAGATCCCCCAAATAAGCCTGAGAGACATTTACTCCACAGGAGTTCAAAACAAGTAATGAAAGCCATCAAAAACAGTGAGGCCCGTGTCCTGAAGTCACCTTTTTCTGGGATGCTTGGGACAATTTTTATTCTCAGTAAGTTCCTCAAAGGGCAGTGCCCAGTAACCTGCAGAGCCTGTGTGTGTCCAGGGATGAACAATAACACACTCACTGGATAACTCCCCCTGGGAGGGGACCCCACTCCACAAAGTGAAACTGAGTGCCTGTCCTCAGATCTTCTGGCTAAAATGAGTCTCTCAGGCTCAGCTGACGTCAGAAGTGTAGGATTCGTCCCCCTGAGGGGAAGGTGCTGGAATCCTGTAGTGAGGAAGAGCTCTTCCCGGAGACTCCCCAGTAGGGTAAAGGGGACCTGAAGAAGTGACCCTACGGAAGGCCGACAGACCCTCTGATGGGATAAGTTCAAGGTGTGGAAGGAGAAGACAGATGCAAAGCTCGGCTAGCTAAGCAACGTGCTCACACCTCTATTTCACTGTTATCTTTTGTTTTTCAACAGTTTATAAGCATTTTCATACACAAAATCTGTTGCTCACAAACACCCAGCAAAGGAGACAAGGTGACAGAGACTTAACCCCCACAGGCTGGGAGACATGTCTCTCAGGTTCCCTCTGCAGCCTCAGAAGATACTGCAGTCTAGAATGACATAGTTTTGGCCTGTGGTCTTCCTGAGCCAGGCCTGTCGAACAGCATCTTATAAAACACAATCTTTTTTTTTTTGGGTCTTTTGAGACAGGGTCTCCCTGACCCCAGCTTGTCCTGGAACTCACGCTGTAGACCAGCTGGCCTTGACTCACAGAGTTCTGCCTGCCCTCTGCCTCCCAAGGTGCTAGATGTAAAGCGTGGTCCCACCATGCCCGGCATAAACAGCATCTTTAATTCTCACAGCTCTTCAAAAACGGACAGTAGTTTGGTGCTTTCGAAAAGAAAAAAAAAATATTTTTTTTTTTTTCTATTTAAATTAGTTTTTAATTGATGCTTTGTGCAGTCATAATTTTTTTATTTTTTCCAAGTCCAGTTCAGGCTTATTTGCCCGTCCCCCCCCCCCATCACATCATGCATGTCTGGTTCTGTTGCTATAACTGTCCTGCATCTTGCGCTCAGTTTTTTTTTTTTTTATTTTATTTTTTGGTCAGTTTTAGCTATAAGTGATAATCCATGAGTAACAAGCATCCTTCATGCAAAAACCTATCTGCAGGCTGGGGCCCAAAGCCCTACAGCCCCACCATCCAGTGGGGGGTGGACAGGTTGTTTGTTCAATCAAGTTGATCAAATGAGTGTCCAGATTACATTGCTGTAGTTTCATCACTCACCCCAATCGCAGCCATTAATTCTACCCAAACCATCTTACCAGCCCCCTCTTCGCAGGTTGTTCCCTAGGCTTAGAAAAGGGGCACAGGTGGATGAGAGGTAAAACATCCACTCTCCTCCCTGGGCGGGTTGACTTGGACTCTGGTCGATTCTGGCTGATTTCCTCCTTTCATGGGCTGAACAGTTTTGTCCGGAATAACCCTTTCGATTCTACTGGCCTGGCGCGTTATCTAAAAGAAAATTTTGATAAAATGTGCATGCCATCAAACATTGCCCTTTTAATCATTTTCAAATATCCGTGACATTACAGTCACTTGCAATGGGTGACCATTGTTGTAGCCATTCATAGAGTTCCTTTTATTTTTCCAAATTGGAACTCCACACCCAGGAAGGAACCTCCCACCCTGCCTTGGCTCCTTACAACCCATCCCGCTTTCTGTTGCTATGATGTTGAGTACTCTAGCCACCTCATATAGTAATATCATTTTTTGTGTGACTAGCTGGTTTTACTCAGCATGGTGTCCTCAAATTTCATCCAGGTTATAGCTTCGTTTTTTGGCTGTATAATATTCCAGCGTGTCATTTGTTTGCTCATGATAAAATACTGACATCAGTGAATTAAGAGAGGACTTGGTTTGGCTCAGGGTCGCAGAAGCTTTGGTTCATAGTCCTTGATTTTGTTGACTCTGGGCTTGTGTCAAGGTAGAATGTAAATGGTGGTGGAGCTGTGCAGAAGCCACTTACCTACCCTCAGACAGAGGAAGACAGAAAAGAAAAGGGGGTGGGGGGGGGGAAAGAGAGAGGAGAGGGGAGCTAAGGGAGGCAGGGAGTAAAGGAGAGAGGAATAAGAATAAGAAAAGGAGGAGGGAAGAAGAAGAAATGAAGGAAGGAAGGAGGAGGGAGGGGAGATGGATATCTGGGACAAGATATAGACCCCAAGGACACACCTCCAGTGACCTAGTCTTACATCTCTTCGTCCTAAACTTCCCCATAACTCCCCAAATAGTGTCACCAGCTGAGGACCAACCTTGCAACACACCTGTCTTTTAAAGGAACATTTCATAATTTTCTATTGTAACATCTGGACATACCACATTGTTTATCTATTCTTCTGTATACAGACATCTGGGAGATCCTACCTTTTAGCTATTGTGAATAACAGTGTCACAAAGATGAGTGTTAACATCTCTTTGATTAAGGGATATTATTGAGCCTTCAGAGATAGGAACTTCTGTATGCTCATCAAATAAGAATTGGGAGAGTCAGTTTGTATAGTTCCAAAGACAAATTTAGATGCTAACCACCAGGCAATCCTGCCACTAAAAATCATGGACTTTGTCATCAAAATACCTAGGTTCAAATTCCAGCTGGCCCATTCCATTCTGCAAGCCAGACTAGTCCATTCTGCAAGCCACTTTACTTCCCTGCACTGTGAGCAATGGCTTAATTTAAATATAATGCCCAGCCCCCAGGCAGAGCTGAATGCACACTAGCTTCAGTTATTATAAAAGTGGTATCTGGTGTGTAGGAGAGCTAACCCCAGAACCCAAGCTCTCTACTGATTACAGACACAGGTGGATCCCCAGAGGCCCCAAACAATACTGGTTCTAGGTTCTAAGCCAGCTTGGGTGTGAGCCTGTACCTGCCACCTTTTTTTTCTGTCAATGTGGGAAACAGCCAGGTTGTATAAGGCAGACCCGCTATCTACACTTCTATCTCAGCAAGGGCTTGAAGGTGTCACAGACAATTAAGTGACAGGAAAATCTCAACAAAAGGGCACTGCATGGGGATCGAGAGAAGGAACCTGTCCAGAGAGGCCACCAAAGGGATTTCCCTTCTCCTCTGGGCCTCAGTTTCCAAACTTGTAAATTTTGTGTTTTGGAGACGATTGCCAAGGTTTTTGTGTTGTGGAAACTTCTGGGCTGTGATCTTCATGTAGGGCAGAAAAAGGCTTAAATGGGCGTGGTGGCCCAAGTGCTTGTAATCACAAAAGCAACTCAAGGGAGGCAGAGGCAGGGTGGATCCGTGATTGTCAAGGCCTACCTGGTTACATAGCAAGTTCCAGGACAAGCTGGGCTAGAAAGGAGACCCCGTCTCAAAAAGACAAAAAAAAAAAAAAAAAAAAAAAAAAAAAAAAAAAAGTCTTAAGTGTTTTGCAGCCCGCCCTAGGATCAATCCTGGAGCTGCTTGTCTACACTCGGGGTAAACCTTTGACTTGAAGGCTCTTATTGTACTCGCCAGACTAAACGTCCCATTACTGAAAATGGAAGGTAATAGCAGTGCTATTGTGAGGCTTTAGCAAGATGATGTGCTGGACAGGATTAAGTGCTCACTTAAGGAAGACAGTAAGTATTCTGACCATTAGCAGAATGACTGCTCACCAGGAGGCTTCTTCTACATTATGTTGTACTGGAGCTTGAACACAGGGTCATGCATGTGGCCAGACAGTGCTCTACCACTGAGCTACATTCTCAGTCCCTCATCCATTTCCTGACCTCTAGATGAAAGACCAAGAATAGTAAATGTATTAGTCACTTTTCTGTTGCTGTGATAGAACACCACGAGCAAGGGAACTTATAAAAGGAAGAGTTTATTTGAGCTTACAATTGAAACGGTTCCAGGGAATTAGAGTCCATGTGGTGGAGGCATGGCGGCTGGAGCAGCAGGCCGAGGGTCACACTCACAATGAGCACAGGAAGCAGAGAGACAAAACAGGAAGCAGGGCGGGGCTATGAAACCTGATCCCAGTGACAGAGTTCCTCCATCAAGACTCTACATCTTAAAGGCTCCATAACCTCCCAAAACAGTGCCACAACTGGAATAAAATGTCTGAATAGTTTTAAAGCCTAGGGGGACACTCATTCAAATCACCACATTCCACTTCCTGGCCTTCATAGGCTCATGACCAATAAAATGCACAATGCATTTAGTCCAACCTCAAAAATCCCATAGTGTTACCAGTGTTTCCAATGGCCATTCAAAAGTCTTTAGTCCAAAATATCTTCTGTGACACAGGCCAATCTCTTAAGGGTAAGCTCCTGTAAAATCAAAGGCAAAATACTTCTAACATACATTCCACATTCGTGGAACCGAATACATATTCCCATTCAAAAAGGGAGGAATAGAGGCATAGTGAAGAATTACTGGACCAAAACAGCCAAAAAACCAGCAGGGCGAACTCCAAGTCCAGTAGCTCCACATGCAACTTCTGGACTTGACTTCCAAAGGGCTTTTATGGCTCAGCTCTTCCAGCTTTGCTGCAACATACATCTCTTTCACAGGCTGGTACCACTTACCACTCCGGGAAATGCAGCTCTGCGTGGCAAATATCTCACAGGTCTGGCATCTTGAATGGCTTCTTGGGGTCTCCAGCTGCCAACCCGGCTTCACATTCACAGCTTAATGCAATGACCTATCAGGGCCTCTTTATTCAGGGATGCCCTGCTGCACTCTGCATGGCCTCTTGTGGATATGTGTGTGTGTGTGTGTGTGTTTGTGTTTATCATCTAATGGGACCACCATCGTGTACATGTTCTTTATTGACTGTGACATCTTTATTAGCTTGAGGTTCAGATATTTGTAGATTCCTCTAGAATAGAGGCCTTAAATTTTTCACCGTGACCCACTGAGAAATATTTTTAAAAACTTTAAAACTTTTAGGGCTGGAGAGATGGCCTAGCGGTTAAGAGCACCGACTGCACTTGCAGAGGACCAGAGTTTGATCCCCAGCATCCACATGGCAACTGAGAACCATCTTTAACTCCAGTTTCAGGGGAATCCAACACCCTCTTCTGACCTCCGCAGCATTGCATGACATGGGTGCACTGACCTACATGCAGACAGTACATTCATACACATACAAAATAAAATTAAAAAAATTAAGGGCTGGGCATGGTGGCACATGCCTTTAATCCTAGCACTCGGGAGGTAGAAGCAGGTGGATCTTTGTGAGTTCAAGGCCAGCCTGGACTACATAGCAAGTTCCAGGACAGCCGGAGCTACAGGGAGACCCTGTCTCAAAAAGATGGAAAAAAAATAAAATAAAATAGAAAAAAACTTTAAACCTTTTAATTATTCAAACTTTCAGAGGCAAAGGTCCATATTGTGTGATTATCACTATAGTAACCTAATTATAATGGAGAATATACACATATGCATATATGGGGCAGGCTGACTCTGATTTGAAATAAAATAGTCTCAAAGTCTAGCTATTAACAAATTATAGCTCCAAAAGATCACAATACACAACAACCACAACAAATTGAACTGAACATTATAAAAGTAAATAATTAAGAAACCAAATTTACAGTGATTTATAATGAATGTAAATTTTAATTGATGGCCAATGTAATTAACCTATCAAAACCCACAGTCATTTCAAAACACTGTTGAAGCTCTGACAATAAAATGCCATTATCTCAAACTGTAGGAGTTCTAGTTATGTATGAGCCTGCACACAGAGAGACCCCCATCTCTTCACCAGCTGTGGCCCTGCAGAGAGCCTCCTTAGCAGAATACTAAATTAGAATGCTCAGGAGACTCTTATAACAATCATTTTAGTTTGAATATTCTAACTTTTTTTTTTTTGTCTTTTTGAGACGGGGTCTCCCTCTAGCCACAGCTGTCCTGGAACTTGCTATGTAGACCAGGCTGGCCTTGAACTCACAGAGATCCACCTGCCTCTGCCTCCTGAGTGCTGTGATTACAAGCATGGGCCACCACGCCCATTTAAGCCTTTTTCTGCCCTACATGAAGATCACAGCCCAGAAGTTTCCACAACACAAAAACCTTGGCAATCGTCTCCAAAACACAAAATTTACAAGTTGAGGAAACTGAGGCCCAGAGGAGAAGGGAAATCCCTTTGGTGGCCTCTCTGGACAGGTTCCTTCTCTCGATCCCCATGCAGTGCCCTTTTGTTGAGATTTTCCTGTCACTTAATTGTCTGTGACACCTTCAAGCCCTTGCTGAGATAGAAGTGTAGATAGCGGGTCTGCCTTATACACCTGGCTTGTTCCCACAGTGACAGAAAAACAAAGGTGGCAGGTACAGCTCACAACCAAGCTGGCTAGAACCTAGAACCAGTATCTGTTCTGGGGCTCTGGGATCCACCTGGCTGGAATCAGAGAGCTTGGGTTCTGGGGTTAGCTCTCCTACACACCAGATACCACTTTTATAATAACTGAAGCTAGTGTGCATTCAGCTCTGCCTGGGGGCTGGGCATTATATTTAAATTAAGCCATTGCTCACAGTGCAGGGAAGTAAAGTGGCTTGCAGAATGGACTAGTCTGGCTTGCAGAATGGAATGGGCCAGCTGGAATTTGAACCTAGGTATTTTGATGACAAAGTCCATGATTTTTAGTGGCAGGATTGCCTGGTGGTTAGCATCTAAATTTGTCTTTGGAACTATACAAACTGACTCTCCCAATTCTTATTTGATGAGCATACAGAAGTTCCTATCTCTGAAGGCTCAATAATATCCCTTAATCAAAGAGATGTTAACACTCATCTTTGTGACACTGTTATTCACAATAGCTAAAAGGTAGGATCTCCCAGATGTCTGTATACAGAAGAATAGATAAACAATGTGGTATGTCCAGATGTTACAATAGAAAATTATGAAATGTTCCTTTAAAAGACAGGTGTGTTGCAAGGTTGGTCCTCAGCTGGTGACACTATTTGGGGGAGTTCTGGAAAGTTTAGGAAGAAGAGATGTAAGAACTAGGTCACTGTGAGTGTGTCCTTGGGGTCTATATCTTGTCCCAGATATCCCTCTCCCCTCCCTCCCTTCCTTCCTTCCTTCCTTTCTTCTTCCTTCCTCCTCCTTTTCTTATTCTTCTTCCTCTCTCCTTTCCTCCCTGCCTCCTTAGCTCCCCTCTCCCTCTCTCTTTCCCACCCCCCTTTCTTTTCTGTCTTCCTGTCATGAGGTAAGTGGCTTCTGCCACATGCTACCACCACCATTACATTCTACCTTGACACAAGCCCAGAGTCAACAAAATCAAGGACTATGAACCAAAGCTTCTGCGACCCTGAGCCAAACCAAGTCCTCTCTTAATTCACTGATGTCAGTATTTTATCATGAGCAAACAAATGACACGCTGGAATATTATACAGCCAAAAAACGAAGCTATAACCTGGATGAAATTTGAGGACACCATGCTGAGTAAAACCAGCTAGTCACACAAAAAATGATATTACTATATGAGGTGGCTAGAGTACTCAACATCATAGCAACAGAAAGCGGGATGGGTTGTAAGGAGCCAAGGCAGGGTGGGAGGTTCCTTCCTGGGTGTGGAGTTCCAATTTGGAAAAATAAAAGGAACTCTATGAATGGCTACAACAATGGTCACCCATTGCAAGTGACTGTAATGTCACGGATATTTGAAAATGATTAAAAGGGCAATGTTTGATGGCATGCACATTTTATCAAAATTTTCTTTTAGATAACGCGCCAGGCCAGGATCGAAAGGTTATTCCTGGACAAACTGTCAGCCCATGAAAGGAAACAGCCAGAATTGACCAGAGTCCAAGTAAACAGCTCCAGAGAGAGTGGACTGTTTTACCTCTCATCCACCTGTGCCCCTTTTCTAAGCCTAGGGAACAACCTGCGGAAGAGGGGGCGTGGTAGAATGTAAGGGCTGCGATTGGGGTGAATGGTGAAACTACAGCAATGTAGTCTGGACACTCATTTGATCAACTTGATTGAACAAACAACCTGTCACCCCCCACTGGATGGTGGGGCTGTAGGTGTTTGGGCACAACAGCCTGCAGATAGGTTTTGCATGAAGGATGCTTGTACTCATGGATTATCACTTATAGCTAAAAATGAAAAAAAAAAAAGAGAGAAAGATGCAGGACAGTTATGGCAGAATGCATGATCTGGGATGGGGTGGGGGTGGGGGGGGAGGGAAAGGGAAATAAGCCTGACCTGAATTGGAAAAAATGTATGAAATGCACAAAGCATCAATAAAAACTAATTTAAATAGAAAAAAAAATTTTTTTTCTTTTAGAAAGAAAAAAGATACTGTCTGTTTTTGAAGAGCTGTGAGAATTAAAGATGCTGTTTATGCCGGGCATGGTGGTACACGCCTTTAATCCTAGCACTTGGGAGGCAGAGGCAGGCAGATCTTTGTGAGTTCAAGGCCAGCCTGGTCTACAGAGTGAGTTCCAGGACAGCTGGGGCTACAGGGAGACCCTGTCTCAAAAAGACCAAAAAAAAAAAGATGCTGTTTAATAAGATGCTGTTCGACAGGCCTGGCTCAGGAAGACCACAGGCCAAAACTATGTCATTCTAGACTGCAGTATCTTCTGAGGCTGCAGAGGGAACCTGAGAGACATGTCTCCCAGCCTGTGGGGGTTAAGTCTCTGTCACCTTGTCTCCTTTGCTGGGTGTTTGTGAGCAACAGATTTTGTGTATGAAAATGCTTATAAACTGTTGAAAAACAAAAGATAACAGTGAAATAGAGGTGTGAGCACGTTGCTTAGCTAGCCGAGCTTTGCATCTGTCTTCTCCTTCCACACCTTGAACTTATCCCATCAGAGGGTCTGTCGGCCTTCCGTAGGGTCACTTCTTCAGGTCCCCTTTACCCTACTGGGGAGTCTCCGGGAAGAGCTCTTCCTCACTACAGGATTCCAGCACCTTCCCCTCAGGGGGACGAATCCTACACTTCTGACGTCAGCTGAGCCTGAGAGACTCATTTTAGCCAGAAGATCTGAGGACAGGCACTCAGTTTCACTTTGTGGAGTGGGGTCCCCTCCCAGGGGGAGTTATCCAGTGAGTGTGTTATTGTTCATCCCTGGACACACACAGGCTCTGCAGGTTACTGGGCACTGCCCTTTGAGGAACTTACTGAGAATAAAAATTGTCCCAAGCATCCCAGAAAAAGGTGACTTCAGGACACGGGCCTCACTGTTTTTGATGGCTTTCATTACTTGTTTTGAACTCCTGTGGAGTAAATGTCTCTCAGGCTTATTTGGGGGATCTAATTCTACGGTCTTTGAGCTCAAAAGAATGCCATGAAATACCTGCCATGGAAGGAGAGCTGGCTGCTTAGTGGGTCGCTGCACCTGTCTGTACAGAGACCGGACAGGGCCCCTCAGACAGGCAGACCGACTGGCCCAAGGTCTTAAGGGAACATCTCCAATCTTGGCTCCCACAGCCCTTGACTGATTGAAAGGCTGAATACTGAGGTAACTTGAGGAGCAGAAGCAGAGTCTCTGAAGCAGCAGGCCAGCTAATTCTTGAACCAAGCTCACCCTTCAAACTCCAGACCAGAAATATCATCCATTTGTCATTCTTCCTTTTGACTCAGTACTTCCTCAGCACATCCCACAGACGGGAGTGTTGATAAAACACGAAGAAGAGGAAGAAAACATGATGAGATAGCATGAGGGCCTTCCTTACTCACCACATGTGAGGGAACAAGCTTAGTCAGACTGACAGCGATTAACAAGGGACTTTCTCCTCAAGGGAGGAAAGAAAATGGCTGCTAGACCTGTTCCCACTAACAGTACACAGTTTGCTAAAGAGCCCAGAGTGTCTCCATAATGGCATGGTGTTTCTTCTGGTAGGATTTGGCATAGGGTTAGTGGTGGTAATTAATGTTGGGTGGATGTACTGAGGTAAGGCAGGAAGAAGGTGGGCGATGAGTTTGAGGGCCTGTGACACCCCAAAAGTCAAACTCAGCTGGCACCGTGCAGAAGGCAGACTTCTTCCTGCCTGCAGCAGATTTCACAAGACTGGAAGCCTGCAACCTTGGGGTCAAGGGAAGAGCAGCCCTGGGACACACCCAAGAGCAGTTTCTGGTCAGGCATTCCTGGCAACTGGCAGCACTGCGGTGCGCCCATACCTCATGAGGATGAAAGCTGGTAGACGAGGCCAGCGGTCCACTGAGGCCAGGCAGTGCCTCTAAGTGTGGTTTAGGGTTGCTCAGAGGTCTCTTTCCTAAAAATATCTTGCTCTCATTTCCTTCTGTGGAAAACTTGCCCTGTGATTTGGGCATTATAGTCCCAGGAGTTCTGGTTTTAAATTTAATTCCATTATGTGTGGAACAAACTCAGGCTTTACCCTACCATAATACATCTTACTTGGCATGTATGAATTTCCCTTTCTAAATCCAGAGAAGGATTTGAGAGTATCTCATTTTTATTTCTCAAATTAGCTAGTTAAGGAAACCAGGCCTCCTCCTGGAGAACTGGGGGGGGGGGGCAGCTAGAGAGGACTTGAACCCTACCTTGGACATGTCACTTTCCTGCTGAAGTAAAACTGCAGAGCTTCCCACTGCGGTCTAAGTGGAATCCAAACTCAGGGTCTTCCCAGCATCGGCCTCACCCTATCCACTGACTATCTTGGTCTCTGCCTCCTGCCACACCAGGTAAATGTACCACTGCCAAGACTTCCTGCAAGCTGCCCTTGCTATGGGCAGTCCTGCCCCTCACTTTAGGGCTTGGTTTAAAATGCCATCGTTTGTTGGGATCCCAGGCCATGTCCTTCCTGTATTATTTCAAAGCACTCTGTTCTTCCCCCCTTAAAGACTGAGCACACACCCATCTGTGTATGTGTGTGTGTGTGTGTGTGTGTAGTTGATCTTCATTATTTGCAAATTCTGTGTTTATAATTTTGCCCTCTAAAATGTATTCATTACCTCAAATAAATACTTGAAACACTATCAAGTCATTTAAGGGTCAGCTCAAAGCAGTGAAAAACTCAAATCACCATAAATATATATAATATATATTATATAATATTCCCAACTGAGACCAGCAGGCAACACTCGGGCCTGTTTCTGCTCTTACATTGTCACACTTAAACATCCTTTTTATCATCCACTTGGCATCCTGTTTTCTCCATTTTCATGTCTTTGGTGGTGATTTCCATGTGTGTTTCAAATAGCCCCCAAGTATAGTACTGAGGTGTTGAGTGCTCCTGGTTCCAAGAAGGCTGTGGTGTGCCCTACAGAGAAAATGTGTATGTTAGGTACAGTTTAGTCAAACATGGGTTGTATCGCCATTGCCCATGAGTACAGTGTCAGTGAATCATCAGTATACATCAAATGAGACATCTTTAAACATAAACACACATGGTACAAGCTCTTGTACTGGTCAGTGATCCAGAGGCTCATAGGAACCTAACTCGGTGCTTTTCCCACAAGGTAGTTCAGTTCTTATAGTTACCCCACAGCTGCAAATAATGAGAATAGTCTGTATTTTTAGTTTAACAAATACCACAGTCTGGGTAGCTTAAAGCATTAGCAGTTCTCTGATAGTCCTGGAGGTCCGGCCTCTGAAATCAAGGTGGCATCAGGGACAGGCTTCCTCCACAGACTCCAGAGAAGCATTTGTCCGTGCTTCTGCCTAGTTCTCGGCAGTGTGCTGACAATCCATGGCACTCCTTGGCGGGCAGCCACACCTCTATCTTGGTTTTCATTTGACATCCATCCCATGTGTCTGTGCCTTTGCTTTCTTCTTGTGTTTCAGTTACTTTTCCTGTTGCTGTGATAAATTACTCTGACAAAAATGACTTAGGGAAGAAAGGGTTTATGTCAGTTCACCGTTCAAGGTGACAGTCCATCATGCAGGGAAGTCGAGGCAGCAGGAGCTTGAAGCAGCTGGTCCCCTTCAGTCAGAAGAACACTATAAAAGGTATTCATACATTATTATACAGCCAGGATCCTCGGCCTCGGGAACGGGGTCACCCGCAGCTGCCAGGTCCTCCCACTTCAATGACCTGATAACTATAACCCACCATGGAATGCCCATCTCCCAGGCGATTCTAGGGTCTTGTCTGGGAGACCCTAACTGCCACATCTTTTAAGGATGTAAATCATATTGGATCAGGGCCCAATCTGCTCCTTGCAATATAGCCTCATCTTAACTAATTACATCTACATCTACGAAGACCCTATTTCCAAATCTGGTCACCTTCTGAAGTTCCCTGAGGGACATGAATGGCGGAAGGAGATACAGAGGGAGAACCATGAGTCAATCCAGTAAAATACATGCACATCTGCACCATGTTTACTGCACTGACATTTTTCTTTCTGGTTAGATTATAAGCTACAAAGAAATGGCCGTCTTACTCATTCTTTAATCCTCAGTGCCAAGGCCAGCCGGACAAATGGTGGAGTTCAGATGATATGGAGGAAGAATGAATGTCTTTCCAAGCTTAGAATGTTCAGGGTCATTGTGTCTCTGGGGATTAAAGTCTACTCCGGTTCCTGCCCTTCCCTCACCAACTAGGTCAGGCAAGAAGACGCTATGTGGATGGTTTATTGTCTCATTCCTTCCCAACACCACACCAACTATTTATTGGGCTTATATCTATATTATATGCTCTGCTTCTGTGCAATATTGTTTTGATAAAAGTCCTTTAATGTTTTTAGAAGTGTGGAAACCAGGAATGGAAAGGCTCAGTGGTTAAGAGGACTTGCCGCTCTTCCAGAGGACCAGAATTTGGTTCCCAGTACCCATGTCATATGGAGCTCCAGAGGACCCAACACTCTCTTCTGGCCCTTGCTGACACTGCACACACGTGTGCCTACCCCTCCCCCATAGACATAGACATACATGTACATAAATATAAATAAGATCTTTGTAAGTATGGAGACCCATGAGTCTATGCCCACCCACCCCACCCCCATTTAGATAAGGAAATAGGTCCAGAGACATAAGGAGTCTGCATCTGGTCATCAGCCTGTCAGGGTGGAGTTTGCTAGAACCCCTGTTTCTGGAGCTCTGTCTCAGCAGCTCTGTGTCTACACTAGCCCTCCTGCCAAGACACACAATGGGAGTACTTTGGAATTTGCCCTCCCTGAGACCCTGCTTTTCTATCCAGAGCAACTTCTGAGAGAAGGAATTGGAGCCTGTGGCATGTGCCCCTTCTCCATAGCTCTAAAAGACCCTTTGTGCCAAGTTCCGTGGACATGCCACAGGCCTGCTTCAAGCAGATCCGTCTGCTGACAGGTCACAATCCTCGCCTTCATCTCTGAGCTGAGACAGATAGGCCGGCCCTTCTGCTTTTAAATGCACCCTTTACTTTCTTGAAAGCTGAAGCCAAGCAAGTGAGGGATCTGGGGAGGCTCCGGGTGGAGTGGCCTTCCAGAGGAAGGGGTCTGTTTTGCAGACCTGGCTAGAGAAGAAAACTGTGCTGATTATCTCTCAGGCCAGCTGCAGAAACAAACGCCTCAGCTCAGCAGCAGATTATAAATAGTCCAGAATCCACTCCCAGCCACTTTAAAACAGGACTCTATTTCTGTGTTAGAAGAACAGGGCTTTAAGCTATCCTGAGCGCCCTTCTCAATCCCCACCCTCAAAGGGCTGTGATTTATATCTTAGCACCATCGTTGGGACCCAGGATCACACAGCCCTGAAAAACAATGATTAATTCATTGCCAAGTTCAAAAATAAAAAAAAAAAGGAGGCATTCCTTTGGAAGTCCTCTCTTTCATTTGGCACAGGTGGAGGAACGCATAGACCAGGGGGGTGGTTTTACCCCCCGTGTTCACTCAGTGGGAGGAAAAAGGTGGAGGTGGGGTTTAGAGAGACGGGGATAGCTAACCTGGAGAGCGGGGGCAGGGGACAGACACCTGGGAAAGAGCAAGACTGAACTGGACTGTGTGCTGAGACTCTGGGAATGAGAAGGTCTGGGATTCTGGGACGATCCATTCACATTCGAGTTTGCTCCGGAGGGCAGTCATTCTCTATCTGAAGGAAATCTAGAATCGTCTCCATGCAAACATCCTAGGTCCCCTCAGATCCATGAGCTCACTCCCCGGGACCTTGAGCTTGGAGGGCAGAGCCTGATACACAAAGCACTTTAAACATTTCTCTCTCTCTCTCTCTCTCTCTCTCTCTCTCTCTCTCTCTCTCCTCTCTCTCTCTCTCTCTCTCTCTCTCACCTGACCTTTACAACAACTATTTTGTTTGTTTTGTTTTTCTAGAATCAAAGATAAAGGCTACTTGTAGAAAAGCTTAAAATTTTCAGAAAAAAAGAAAAAAGAAACCCCAAATCTCAAGGCACCAAAGCAGGGGTATTTTTATGAACAACTTTCCTTATTGGATATCCAGTACTTTACCTAAAACTGTGGTTCTCGGCAGAAATATATTGAGATCCACTTGGTTGATAGAGTGCTTGGCTAGCATCCACGAAGCCCTGGCATCGCATGAACCAGGTGCGGAGGGCATTCTTACAATCCCAGCACCCGGGAGTTGGAGGCAGGAGTACCAGAAGTTCAAAGTTATCTGGGCTACATAGCAAGTTCAAGGCCAACCTGGGATGCATGAGATCCTGCTGAGGGAGAGAAGACACAGAGAGAAATAGATGGAAGACTCAGGCAAGTGAATGAGGAAAGTTCAATAAAGGGATTATTTTCATGGGCAGAGTGAGGAAACTCAGCAAGGACTCATTCGGTGCAGTATTTCCCAGGTAGCAACAGGGGAAAGAGATTATCAGCATCTCTAGGGCTGAAGGGTAAGAGAAGGAAAGGAGATCTTACCAGGAACTGTGGTCTTAAGGGAGTCACAGACAGCCCCAGCAAGCCAGCGGAGATGGAACTAGAGAAACAAATGCCCTCACCTCACTCTCCACCTACATCCCAGATGCTGGTGCCCCCAGCTAACCAACCCAGAGTTCTAGAGCGTGGGAACCCATTGACAGCAAACAGCAGAGTGGACAGGAGAGGCAAGCAGAAAGCATCCATCACCCACACCGTAATCCTGCTTCAATCCAACTTTTATTAGCCAATGGCAATCAATTAACTTTTAATGAATAAAGACCATTGACACCCTCTACCAATGGCCATATTCATTCTGTTCTAAAGGCCCCTCCCATGGGCTGACCTGTGTAGCCAATAGGATTTTTCTGAATGACATAAAGGGATAGAAGTGAGTGCTGTGATAGATAAATCCCGTGGGGCCCAAGGGCCGTGCTTTGATGGCTTGCTCTTAAGAGTGCAGGCAAGGCGATGTTGCGTAGATCCGCACATACAAACTGGGCCTTTCACATACATGAATTTTTTCATTTCTTTTTGATACCTTTTGGAAACTGAGTTCAGCCCTACAGATCTGTCCCAGTCATACAGAAGTAGTGTGGGTTTCTGAATCTTCTCAGTTTTTCACCAAACATGAGCACTTTTGTAATAGAAAAGGAAGGAATGATACATTTTCAGTTTTGAAAACAAAACAAAGGCTGTTTCTTCTCCTGAAAAATCCTGTCACCCATGTGACTCTGAAAGGAAAGGGACTACCAGTTGAGGACAGCAGGGTCTCAGTGCCACATGGGGAACAAGGGCATGCCAAGTCAGGGGACAGGATCTGAGAAAAGTCAGGATCAGAGCTTAAAGGACCTCTGGACATAGAGAAGATGGGTCGAGGACATTGGGAGGGAAGAAAGGAAGTAGCAGACAGGAAGTGTCCAGGCAAGGCAGAAGCGATGTCACAGGACACCACTACACTGGTTCCTCCATTGTTGCCTCAAGCAAGGCTTGCTGTGGAAAAACAGAGAACGGGCTTGAACTGAAGTCAAAGCTGGGAGGGAAAGTCAGCTAGCAGTCGCCTCTACTTCTCCGAGGGACTTTGTTTTTGCAGTTCACGATGCCTGTGGTGCAGGCTTGTCCTGTGAGCCCTTGACATACTCACATAGTAGGGCCTGATTCTTAGTAGGTGTTCAACCAAATGCATGCTTCTTTCTTGCCCAAAGGCTGGGAGCCAAAGCAGATTATTTGATTTTTGAGATTCAACAAATATTCACTGAGGCACGAGTAAACACACAAGTGAACATGATTAGTCTCCTATTTTCAAGGAATTCAGAAACTATGCGTGTGAAGCCATGCAATGCGTGCTTGAAGGCTTCCTGTGGCTTTGTCTGGACTTTGTCTCTTTGGCGGGCCATTCTCTTGTCCTCTACTGATCTCCTTCTTCTCCACTCAGTGATACTGAAGCAAATGTGTTCCTCCCTCCCCTGGGCCCACCACACCCTAATCCATGGGTCACTCAGATTCTACCACATGGTATAGAGCAGAAGACTCGATCTTGGAATTAGATGGGCTGAGCTTCCAGCCTTCGTCCGCCAATCCCTAGTCCAGTGTCTCTCCATCTCCTTGTCTGAAAATTGGGAGCAAAATTGCTTCCCCTGGGTTGCTGTGAGAACCAAATCTTATACACGCTTAGCCACTTGGCAAAGAGCAGGGGCTGCTGGACGTTTGGCACAGGAATTAATAATGTGCGTTCCTTACCAATGTAGCAACACGACCATGATTCCAGAATGGTCTGGAATGAACACATAAAGGGCAATGCACACGGCACAGCTTGCTGGGTAAAAAAGAGAGGTTTCTAGGATCAGCATCCAGATGGAAGTGTGCAGTGGGTTTCCACCTCACAAAACACCCAGGAGGGATTCATGCTCCGGACACAGGCAGGAAGAAGGAGTCCAGTTCTGGTACTTTTGCATGGTGGACCTTTGGACATCCCTTTGGATTTGATTGACATGGTAAAGATGAGGATTAAACAGTCTCCTTCTTGCACAAATACGGGCGCTCCTGCAGGGTTGGGTGGGGCAAACTCAGGTGCACCACGAAGGAGGGGCCGCCATGATTCTCCCATTCTTCTTGTCGTCTGCAGCGCTTTTGGTGAGGGCTGCTTTCCACAAGGAGAGTGGTCTTAGAGTTTCTCAAGCCAGGATTTCCTGGATCTGGGAGCCTGGGCCAGGGAGAGTGCAGAAGAGGCGTTGTCCTGTGATGCATGCAGAGCCGATGCTGATCCCAGAGCCCTGCGGAGTACCCATCTGCTGGGCCTGACAAGGCCAGAGCAGTGAGGTGCAAGCCGGGGAAGGAGTCCGCGAGTCTGAGCTGCATGCCAGCCTGGGCCCTGGCTGTCCACTTTCCTTGTTGTCCCCACAGGCGCCATCAGCCTGCTGCCTCCCCTGGCCTTCCCCCAAGAGTAGCCAGGCCCTCTAGCCTTGGTTGTCATGGAGACGGTCTCCCTCAGAGGTCTTGCCTTCAGTCCTCTGGCTTCAGCATTTTCTTGAGAGGGAGAATCAACCCTCCCCAGCTGCCGTACTCCTCCAAGGCAGCCTCTTCCTTCCCTTCAGCAATTCATTCACTCGTTCATTTATTCTGATGATAAACATATGTAGTGCTTCCTGTATGCCAGGCAGCATTTCAGGTGCTCAGACACAAAGGTCCTTGTCCCCCCAAGGAGACCCCATTCCAGTGAGAAGATAGAAACAGACAATAAATGCATATAACACAAGGCAAATAATGTAGAAGAGTCCTCTCCGAAGAGCTGACATGTGAGCCAAGAGTTGGCTAAAATGAGGTAAGCAACCATGTGGGTATCTGGAGAAGGAGCCTGCCAAACAGGGGGGCATGCAGACCTCACATGTGAAGAGGCTGCAGGGCTGTGTCAGAGAAGCACAGGGCAGCCTGCAGGGTTGAGTGCAAGGAATGAGGCCATAATAGTGTCAGGGTCACACTCCACTTTGGAGTTTGCATTTTATTCAAAACAACAGAAAGTGTTTCTGTTGGAGGAGGCAAGCTAAGAAGGAAGAGGCTTCAATCCAGTTGAAAGCTTCTCAAGAATGCTGGGTGGAGTAGGGGGAGCAGCTGGTAGGGGTGTGCAGGTGGGTGGAGAGAGGGGCTTAGCCAGAGTTGCTGCTGACATCCAGGAGAGATGAAACATGGCTTCGAGCAGGGTGCTGGTGGTTAGTTATGGACAGACTGGAGACTCACTTGGAAGAAACAAGTTGCAGAAATTTCACTATTCAGGAGGAAATAAAATATTAAAAAATGCACTTTCTCAACAGTGAGTCCAAGTAAAGTTAAGTGGAGGTGCTTCTTCCTGAGATGAGGAAGAAAAGAGAGGGGAAGGCATTTGGATAAAATTGGGAGTTTGGCGATGGCAAGAAGGCTTAGTGGACAAAGGCGCTTGCCACCAAGCCTGATGACCCGAGTTGTACCCCCAGTGCCCACATGGTGGAGGAGAGAACCAGTTCCGCATGCAGTGGTTACCCTTCTGTTGCCGGGACGAAGCATTATGCCCAAGGCAACGTCTACAAGACTTTATTGGGCTTCCAGTTCCAGAGGAATAAGAGTCCATCATGGTGGGGAGGTGTGGCAGGAGGCACCCAGAGCAGAAAGCTGATGCTCACATCGTCAAACAGGCTGAGGAAGCAGAGAGACAAGCCGGAAGTGAGCAAGGCTACACCCACCCCCACTGTTGTGCCTCCTCCAGCAGGGCCACACCTCCCAATCCTCCCCAAACAGCGCCACCAACTGGGAACAAAGTGCTCAAATACTTAGAGCCTATGGGGGACATTTTCATTCAAACCATCACACCCCAATTGTCCTCTGATCTCCACATGGATGCCATGGCTTACACACACACACACACACACACACACACACACATTCATACAGAATTATCACATGGGACTCTGTAATTTTAACAATTAAAATAGTATTTTTAGAAAGAGAAGAATATATAAGAATATCTAACTCTACTGCTCTTTTTAACCCTAAGAATTCCTAAAATGGATCTCCAAATTTCACACACAAGCCCTCCACCCCATGAAGAAGATACCTTACCTGGAGAATGGATGCTTCATGTGCACTTAGGGCTGGGGAACCTGGGATGAAGATTATCTGAGTGGGGTTTAAAATCTGAGAACTTTCTGGCTAAAGCCAGAGGGAGAGTCAACTAGAGAACAGCCAGAGAAAGCTGATGCTGCTGGCTTTGAAGATGGAAGAGGGAGACCAAGAAACGTGGGCAGCACCTGGAAGCTTCTAGAGTCTAAAGAAGGCAAGAAAATGCACTTCTCGGAGTACCAGAGAAGAGCATGCCCCGCCTACATTTTATTTTATTTTATTATTTTTTTTTATTCTTGTATGTGTATAAATGTACTGTCTGCATGTAGGTTTGTGAACCCATGTCGTGCAATGCCGCGGAGGTCAGAAGAGGGCGTTGGATTCCCCGGGGACTGGAGTTAAAGACGGTTTTCAGCCATCATGTGGGTGCTGGGGATCGAACCTGGGTCCTCTGCAAGAGCGGTAGTTGCTCTTAGCCGCTAGGCCATCTCTCCAGCCCCTCCCGGCCTACATTTTAATCCCCAACTTTGAAGCTACAGAGCTGGAAAATGACCCATCTGTGCTGTCTTCAACCACTAACTTTGATAGTCTATTTGGAACAGAAATAGAAAACCAGTACAAGAAAGAAGTGAATGGCTGGCCCAAGCACCATCCACACCTCTGTGAATGAAAACTCCCCAGCAGTTTGAAGAAGGTTGAGGTCATTGGAGACCTTGACCATTTTAGCTCAAGGAAAGCAGACTGGAGGGAAAGGGAGGAAGGAGGTACAGCCTGGGACCAGGCCAAAACGAAGCTGAGAAGTAGGGCAGAGAGGGTGTGGGCCTATGGGAGAGTTTCTGATTTCTCTCTTTTAAAAGACTGGAGATATGTTGGGCATGGTGGCGCACGCCTTTAATCCTAGCACTTGGGAGGCAGAGGCTGGCAGATCTTTGTGAGTTCAAGGCCAGCCTGGTCTACAGAGTGAGTTCCAGGACAGCTGGGGCTACAGGGAGACCCTGTCTCGAAAAAAAAGAAAACGAAAAACAAAAACAAAAAAAAAAGAGTGGAGATATTACTGCATGTTTGCATGGTGATAGCAATAAGCCAGGAGAGAGGGAAAATAGATGAACTAGACAGAACCTATGTTCTAACTGGAAGCCCCCCTCCCTCCCTCCCACCTGAAGCCATCTGTCTCTAGGACCACATGTGGGGGACCCTTAAGTCAATCTTTTGTGGGATACAGGCTTTCCCAAACAATTTGAACACAAGACCTTCACTGGGCCTTCAGTGTGATGGTTAATTTGATCGTCAACATGACTAGATTTAGAATCACCTAGGACACATACTTCTGAGTGTGTTTGTGAGGCCAGTTGCAGAGAGAATTAACTAAGATGAGAAGACCTCCTTGAAAGCGGGAGCTGCCATCTCATAGCCTGGGGCCCAAGACTGGATAAGGAGAAAGAGAGCTGGGCCCCAGCGCTCATCACTCTCTGCACTGGGCCCAGCGCTCATCTTCATCTCTCTCTCTCTGCACCGGGCCCAGCGCTCATCACTCTCTGCACTGGGCCCAGCGCTCATCTCTCTCTGCACTGGGCCCAGCGCTCATCTCTCTCTCTCTGCACCGGGCCCAGCGCTCATCTCTCTCTCTCTGCACTGGGCCCAGCGCTCACCTCTCTTTGCTTCCAGATCACTGGCGCAGCATAGCCAGCTGCCTCCCACCCCTGGCACCACAGCTGCAGCTGCTCCTGCGCCATCTCTCCCTGTCACGATGATGGACTGTACCTTCAAACCCTGAAGCAAAACAAACCCTTCCTTCCTTAACTTGATTATTCCACAGCAGCAGGAACAGTCGCTAATACAGACTGGAAGGTTGAGGAAAACTGAAGACGGCATCAAGAAGAAAGCACAAGGAAACACCCAAGGGTGGTCCCAGACAACAGGAGACACCCGGCACCGTGGAGCCAGCAGAAGGCCGCAGGCCCAGCGAGCACTAGCCCAGCAAGCCAGCAAAGAACCCAACGGGAAGCCTTGTCGGAGCACTGTGGAAACTGCTCAGTCTGCCAGGTCCCCGTCACACGGCTGGGGTCTGTATTCAGTCACATGCTAGAGTTGGGGGGCTAGAGGCAGAGCTTCCCAAAGCTGAGCACAGTCTATCTCCCCTTAGCTGCCTGGAGTCTGTCCAAGTCTACTAGGATCCAAGTTCACTTCTGAACAGCAGCGGCCAGGGGATGGAGCTTGGATGGTGTCAGGGAAGGGAGCAGGGGCCAAGTTCTGTGTTTTCATAGACAAAGGGAGAAAGCAGGCTGAGAGATGGGGCGGCATGTGACACCTGGGCGGCAGGCCTGGGCCACAGTGGCTGTGATGCTGAGGATAATGGCTCCCTTTGTCTGGCCTGTAAATTCCCCAGAAAAGAAAGGATTCCAGGCCTTGCTTCCCCTGTTGGCACAATGCTGGCTGCCTGCGGCCCCACTCTGAGGGCCTGCCTTGGCATTTGGGGAGCACCGAGGCCCCTTCACTGTCTTGTTCCTTCCAGGCATGTAGAGGAAGGAAGTCAGATTGATGAGCCATGCATTCTGCAGGGGGCTGGGAGACTGAGTTGAGGCCCAGCCGGCACAGGGAACTTTGTTTCACCACCTGGAGGATCGTGACCCCAGCTCTGAATTACTGCCTTAGAGAGAGCTTCTACAGCTTCTCCCAGTACTCACTCTCTTCCACCCTACTGTCACGCTCTACTCCCTTGCACAGGGCATCCTAGAATGGACTCACACACGAGGCTGGCACTGCCACTTGCAATCACAAGTTATGTAACGTTGATGAGCCTCAGTTTCCCTATCTGCAAAGTGGGTGCCATAACATCTGCTTCCTAAAATTACCAATAGGAACAAATGAAGCAAAACGGCTGTAGCATATTTGGCATAGCACAGCCTCCGGAAGGCTCATTGAGGTAGACAGACCAGTAGCAACCTGTGTTTGAATTCTTCTGAGGACAAGGAGGTCACTCCTTGCATTCCATTTCAAAGAGAGTGGAATCTGCCTCATACCCTCCTTGCATAAAGCAAGTCAAAAGGAAGAGGACAGATGTGTCAAGCATTTTTGCTAAGTGCTAATGACACTGTGAACCACTCAAAGGAATTCAGAGCCTTATCCAGGCCACACACAGGATGTGACCAGAATTTGAATCTAAGGCTAACTCTCTGTACTATGTGTGTGTTGGAAAGCTTCAGTTCTCAACTGACTTGGGAAGAGGGAACCTCAACTGGGGAATCATCTCTAAATGTGAGACATTTTCTTGATTGCTGAGTGATATGAGAGGGCTCAGCTCACTGTGGGTAGTGACAATTCTGCTCAGGCAGCCCTGGGTTGTATAAGAAAGCAGGCTGAGCACAGTCCAGAGGAGCAAGCCAGTAAGCAGCTTTCTTCTGTGGCCTGTGCTTCGTTCCTGCCTCCGGGTTCTTGTCCTGTGTAAGCTCCTGCCTTTATGTCCCTCAGTAATGGAGTGTCACTTAGAAGAGTCAGATGAAATAAACTCTTTTCTCCCCAAGTTGGTTGTGGTCAGTGTTTCATCACAGCAATTGTCACTACCTAGGACAGTATGGACACAGCTTCCCCAACCTCCTTGGGTGCCTTTTCTTCTCCAGGGAAGAAGTCCCTAGCCCCCTCAAGAGACCGGACTTTGTGTCCCCTGCCATCCTGGGCCTTCTGTTCTTACCAGACTACAATTCACCACTATCCCTCTTGAAAAAAAAATAGCTTCCAAACTAAACCTCCACGCTGTCCTCTGACCAGTGCAAAACAGGAATGCCTTGTCACTTGTTAAAGACTCTGTGTTAAAGGGCTGCTGGCCCTAGGATGAGCTTTAGGAAAGTACCTGACTCAGGAGGCTCTGACATGGATCAGTCCACTGTTGGGGTCCTAATTTGATGGCCTTACTGGGAATTGATAGAAACATGTATGTGACCTGGTTGGAGGACATAGGTCACTGGGGCCCGTGTCCTTTGGTGGGTATATCCTGTGCCCAGCTCCTTCCTCTATTTCTCTCCACTCTCTGGCTACCATGAAGTGAGCACACTCCAGAATCTATAATGTTCTGTCTTCCCACAGACCTAAAATGGAGCCAGTCAACCATGGGCTGAAACCTCTAAAATCATAAGCAAAAAACTGGTCTTTCACCTTTGAGTTGTTTTCCTCAGATATTTCATGACAGATGAAAAGTGAGTAACACGCCTGCTTTATCCTGGGTTCCATGGCCAGTCTGGTAAAACCTAGGATGCTGGGGCACGTGGACCACTCTCATTCTGCTGACGGCTCTTGAGCTCGCCATATTCAGCCTGTGAGACTAATGTGCATCTTGTGCTCTGGGCAGAGTGAACAGTCACTGCAGATCTTCACTGAAGATAACTAAGCCCTTTCCAACTAGTTTAAGCAAGTCAAGCTATTACACGTTTGGTGACTCAGACTCATCCGAAGACCTGAAGAGTCAAGCCTAGAAGTCATGAATAATTCACACGCCACCCCTGAAAGGGCTCATCCAAGAGACAGCACTGCTGCTGGACAAAGGCATAGCACTGTCTTGTTGCTGATGCTGGCTTGGAGCTGTTTCTGCCCCTGCTCCTCTGCAATGTGAGCCCTGTGCTGTATAGTTTTTCTCTCCCCCAGCATTCTTCAACAAAGCCTCTCTGATGCATTCAGGGGTCAAAAGAGTTCATGCATTACTAGCCCTCAAAATGGCCCCAGGGACACATACCTCCTGGAATCCTAGTCATATAGGCCCCTCCTACATTGCATAGGGCTGACCCATCTAGCCAGTAAGTAGTATGTTGTTGAATTGATATCATGAGACTTCCATGACTTGGTCATGAAAGACATTGCAACTTCCACCTCACACACTTGCTCTGGAGGAGGCCAAGTGTTTAACAAAAGGATATAGGATATCAGATCCAAATTCTTCCCATCAGTTACATCACCTTGGATTCTTTTTAAAAACTTATTTTTATTTTATGTGTATGTTTTGCATATGTGTGTGTGTGTGTGTGTGTGTGTGTATGCAGGCACCAACTTCATATAATATCTGTAGATATCAGAAGAGGGTGCTGGATTCCCTGGACAATTGTTAGCTGCTATGTGAGCACTAGGAACCAAACTCAGGTCCTCTGCAGGGGCAGCCAGTGCTCTTAATCACTAAGCCATTTCTCCAACCCCTCACCTTGGGTTCTCATGACATCTCTGTCACCAAAGGGCATGGCTCTCGGGTCGCAAAGATTTATCATAAGCATGCACTTCTATCCCTTTATGTCATTCCAACAAATCCTATTGGCCACACCGTCAGCCCCTACCAACGCAGGATGGCCTGCACAAGAGCACGAATGTGGGCTGGCCTGGGGCTGGTTACCTGTGGATTTCTCTTGCTCAGGAGCTCTAGGGAGCCTAGCTGCCATGTCATAGGATAGTGAAGCAAATATGGAGAGCTCTACAAGTCTGAGAGTGGGGGGGCCTCCTGCCAACTGCCAGCACAAACCAGCCAGGCAGGTGAGGGTGCTACCTTGGACATGAAGTCTGCAGCGCCAATGGAGCCCTCAAGTGATATAGCCTCAGGAGACATCTTGGCTGTGACCTAAGGAGAGACCCTGAGTCAGAGCCACCTGGGGAAGCTGCCCCCAAACACCTGATCCACAACCTATGTGAGATGATAATAAAGTACTGTTTCATGTCTATGGCTTAACTTCCGGAAGAACTGGTTGTCCCAGACCAAATGCTGCTCAGGTTTGTTTTGTTTTGTTTTGTTTTTTTCTTTTCCCACCTGCAGCCCTCTCTATCTCCATCCTCATAGTTGATTCCAGGATTCCTCACAGACAGACTTTACTGAGCCTGGCTATGAGTCTGCAAACAGTCCCCTCTAGACTTCTAGATTCCAGGCGAATGGCTAGCACCATTTTTACTTCCCTAAGGGAGCTTACAGACCTTGCCAGACTCCAAATGTCAGAAGGTTACGGGTGGAGACACAGACGCTGGCCTATACGGTGCGTGTTCTTCAATTGGATACTCCTCCTCCTCCTTCCTCCTCCTTCCTCCTCCTTCCTCCTTCTACTCCTCCTACCCTAGAATTCCCTCCTCTCCTCCTGCCACCTGGAAATCAGGGGCTCTCTGAGACCAGTAGGAAGGGACCCCAGGACTGAAGAGATGGCTCAGAGGTTGAGAGTGTCTGCTCTTGCAGACACCCGAGTTTGGTTCCCAGCCCCCACATCAGGTGGCTCACAACCACCTATAACTCCAGCCATAGGGGATCTGACACCCTCTTCTGGACTCTGTGAATACCTGCACTCATGTGCACAAACTCGCACACAGATACACACATATACACATAATTGTAAAAGGATAAAAGTATATCTTAAAAAAGAAGGTACGCCTCTACTCTGCCCAGTAGGTCTAAGCTCCCACAGAGCCCCACCATGCTGCTGTCTGTCCATGTATATATGGCGTTTATATCTCCTTTTTAGTAAATTCCTTACCTCAAAATACTCAGTGCCCCTCCTGAACTCCCAACCTAAGACCCTTCAAAATTGAATATAGACCCCTAACACAACATCAAGACTTTGAAAAGAAGTCTGGTCTACATTTGCCTAGTCTTTAGTAGGTGAAAAACAAATGGTCTGAACCCTGCCTAGCTCATGGTTAGCATTCTTTCAATGCATCTCTATTTTTATCCTCACTTACCTCTGTGCCAGATGTCAGAAGTTATCACTGCAGCAACCTGGGGAGTCTGGGAAATGGAAAACAGTGATGAATTCACCAATCCCCCCAGCATCCCATCTCCATTTCACACGATGAGCCATTGAGTCACTGGCCTTGGGGGCCAAAGAGAAAGACCCAGATCTCAGCCCTGGCTCATCTGACTCCAGGCCACCACCCAGCTCAGCCTGGATTTTGCTGAGGGAGATTCCTGGCTTTGTGATTTGTCCATTCTTGCTTCTACGAGCTTGGCATGTGGAAACAGGGAGGATGAGAAGAGGCAGGAAGGGAGAGAAGCCAGGATGTGTAATGAATCCCACGGGACCCAGGAGCAGAGCTCTGGATGCCAGCACTCAAATTTCCTCATCGCTACCCCCCTTGGGGTAGAGGCGTCACAAGAAGCTGGGGGTAGTTCCGCTGATGGGAAGAATTCCAAGTTAGTTCCTTATCAAGGGTTTTTATGGATTAAGTTGCAACTGCCTGGAAAGTTATCAGTTTCCCTCCTAGGAATCCTCCAGGGCTCCCTCTTGGCTTTGCCTGCCTCACCCTATAGAGATTCAGCCTGCTTCCTCACTCACTACATTTAAGCTGTCACCAACAGACTTAGTCTTGGAAAGTTGTCATATCTGCTCCCAGGGTTAATACTACAGTAGAGTATAGCACATCCCTTACCCGCTTGTGTGTGTGTGTGTGTGTGTGTGTGTGTGTGAGAGAGAGAGAGAGAGAGAGAGAGAGAGAGAGAGAGAGAGATCCCAGAGGTGGATGTTGGACATCTTTTTGAGACAGGATCTCACTGAACCAGGAAGTCACTGACTCAGCTAGGCTATCTGCCTATCACCACCACTCCAGTGCTAGTATTCTAGGTACATAGTGCCATGTCTGTCTTTTTATGTGGGTGCTGGGGTCCAAATTCAGTTCCTTGTGCTGTGTGGCCAGCACTCCATCCACTGAGCATCATCCCCGATCCCCAGTCTCTTACAAATAGATACTAAAAAGTCTTTCATTTTAAGGTTTTTCTTGCTGGTTGCTATAGGACAGGGCAGCAAAAAATTAAAAGTAAACAGTAGAAACGGTTTCATGAATTCACAGCATTAAGTGTAAAGAAAACAGGTTAAGGATAGACTCACCTATGCCCAAATTCTAATAAAGTTATGTCATTAATATGCCACCACTTCCCTGAGTCTCATTTTGGTCATCCAAACAATAAAGACCATCCTTTGAGGAGAGCTATTTAGCAAAAGCCATCAAAGTCTAAAATGCAGACACCACCTTTCCACCACCAAGAAACTTCCTTGAAGAAATACTCTCACATATGTTCGGAAGGCAGCAAGAGATCCATGAAAACATTGTTTACGTTGAAAAAATTCCATGGTCCCCATCAGGGATGTGGATTGCCGAGAGCAGGACTTGTCTGCCATCGTTGAAAAGAGTTAAGTGAACACAAGTCCAGTTCCCAGCACCCAGGTCAGGCAGCTCACAATGGCCTGTAACTCCAGCTCTCTGGCTGTCCCCTTCCATCTCCACCATCCTTTACCCAGGCTGTCCCCTCCCATCTCCACCATCCTTTACCCAGGCTGTCCCCTTCCATCTCCACCATCCTTTACCCGGGCTGTCTCCTTCCATCTCCACCATCCTTTACCCAGGCTGTCTCCTTCCATCTCCACCATCCTTTACCCAGGCTGTCTCCTTCCATCTCCACCATCCTTTACCCGGGTTGTCCCCTTCCATCTCCACCATCCTTTACCTAGGCTGTCCCCTTCCATCTCCACCATCCTTTACCCAGGCTGTCTCCTCCCAGCTCCACCATCCTTTACCCGGGCTGTCCCCTTCCATCTCCACCATCCTTTACCCAGGCTGTCTCCTCCCATCTCCACCATCCTTTACCTGGGCTGTACCCTTCCATCTCCACCATCCTGTCTTCTCACTGGCGTTGGTTCTCCATATCTACTTGAAACCAGGTTCTGAAAAGGAGCTGGTGAACTTGGGATGACAGAGAGCTCCATACTGTAGGAGAGAAGTTTTCTGAAACCAGGTCTCTCTCTATATAAGCAAGGGGCATCACAGACAGTGAAACCTATCCCAGAGCCCTCCTTCCTACCACAGGCTCCCCCCACCATGGGTGTCTTGACTGTAGTTCCCCTCATCCCTCTCTTTTACCATCTCAACAGCCTTCACTGATGTCCCCTGGGAAGCCTTCCCTGGTCCTGACCTCCCCCCTTGCAATCTGCCCATCCGGCTGCTCAGAATTCCACCATCCCCAGGACTGATCTCTACAGCTGTGGGGAGTGGCAACCACTGCCACAGAGGAGTTTCCTCCCAGTCCCCTTGGGACTTGGCATTTCATAGACAACAGATGCTCAATAACAACTTGAAAAATGATTAATGAGGAAAACTCAGTGATGGATTATTACAGGAATAATTTCCAAGCAAATAAAGGAGTAAATGAATTAATTGCCCTGAATTCATGAAGGGATGATTAAATCTGACCTTCGAGTCTCTAGCCACTGATTTTCCTTGTTCCCTGAAGATGACCAAAAGCCCAAGGTACAAAGATCCCTATACTGACAAAAAAAGGTGGGGGGGGTCATGAAGACATCGCAACAGAGAAACACATCACGTCAGCCACAAAGAGAGAATATAGATTGCCCAAACCATGAAATACAATAAACCTGCCTCATAATAAAAGATATAATTCAAAGATGAGACTTAAACCTGGTCTCCTGTTAAATGTATAATGCTTAGTTGGCAAAGCAGATAGTCCTGAGTATTTTGGGTGGGAATCTATCATATCTAACATTCAGGAAAGTCAGTCTAAACATACAGATCAAAATTGTTAATTTACAAATATATAAACCCTTTGAGCCAGCAATTCCATTTTTAAGAATTAATATTAAGGAAATACTGGGCCAAAATATAAATGAAGGACAAGAATTTTTAGTCCAACATTGTTTGTAAGAATGAAAAATGGTAAATAATCAGTAAGTCTATCTGTAACAGTCTAGTTAAATAAATTGTTTCATCCACACAATGAAACAATCAGATTCTGTGCAGTGGTTAGAAAGAACAAGAGAGGGGCCTTCTACGTAGACAATACGTCCTTATCATAGGTAGCAAAGTCAGATGGAGAATCAATGTTTTTTATTTAATATATGTGCCTAATGTTTATTTATGAATACTCATGGGAGCACACACGCCATACTGCTAGGGTTGAGAGAACTGTCACTTTAAATTTTGCACATTTTTCAAAAGAGGGGCAGTGAAATGACTCTGCCAAGCACACCTGTCGCCAAGCCTAACAATCTGAGTTGGGTCCCTGAGTAGGAACCGCACAGCAAAAGAAGAGACTCCAGCAAGTTGTCCTCCGACTTCCACATCTGTACTGTGTGTGTGTGCATACACACAATAAATGGACAAGTATAAATTTAAAAACAATCTTTGTACATTTTGTACTTAAAAAAAAATCATTGATTATTTTTCTGATCAACAAAATACATTATTTTAAGAAATAACCATTTGGCCAGAGTGGGGGTGCAAGAAGGGATAGCACCCATGGCAGGGCTCGAAAGGCAGCTGGGGGGCTGGCTTAGGTCCCAGCCTGCCCTGCTGTCCCTGCTCCCAGTTGACTGCTTGGTCTCCACCCAAGGACCCAGTCCCTGGGAAAGGCTGACCCAGTCCCTGGGAAAGGCCGACCCAGTCCCTGGGAAAGGCCGACCCAGCCCACTTTCTGCAACAATGGAAACAATGGTGTTTTCTACAGCTAGCAACCTCCAGAAAAAAGCTCAGGGTCACTTGACTCCCAGCCCAATGAAGCTGGGTGTGTGAAGGTCCCATGGCTCAGGGCTGATCTTTGGGGTAAGTGTCTCTACTTTCATCCCTGCGAAAGAGGAAGCATAAGAAAGGCCAGCACAGGACACCTAAGCTTAGGACGAAAGGGCACGGGTTCCTTGGACGTAAGGGTATGGGTTTAACTTGGGTGCCCCAATGATGAAATCCTAACCCCTAGTCCCTGTGAATGTCACCTGACTTGGAAACGGTCTTTGCAGATGAGCTCAGCAAGAGGACTGTGCCCTTGTCAAAAGGAGAAGTTTGGACACAGAGGCAAGCAAGCACACAGGAAGAAGGCCACGTGCAAAGGAAGCCAGAGATTGGAGTGCAGCATCTACAAGCGGAGGACCAAGGGCCCATGGGAAACTCCAGACGCTGAGGGGAGGCAAGGAACAGTTTCTCCCTCACAGCCCTCGGGAGGAATCAACCTTCCTAGCCCCTTGATCTCTGACTTCCAGCCTGCAGAACTGAGAGTCTATATAGTTCTGTTGCCTAAGCCACCCAGTCTGCAGTACTTTGTTACGGTAGCCCAAGCTGACTGGTAGAGTTGGGTACAGTGAAGCTATGTGGACCCTGTCGGGTTATTCACCCACCGGAGATTAATGGAGCTAATAGCTGGTGAGCTTAAGCAAAGGGCTACCTGGGATGCTCTTGACCTGGAAATGCTCAGCAAGTCACACATATGCAAATTAGCCACCGCTGGAGATGGGGGAGGGGGCCTGAAGTTGCTTTATAGATGCCTGTTTTCCTCATTTTTGAAATTCTAAACCACTTACACAAAATAAGTCAACATGCTGAATCTCCAAGGACACCAGCCCCATCCTCTGAACTCCGTAAGTGTTCAGTAAATGTTTTTGACTTATGGTTTGGCTGTGAAATGCCCCTCACAGGCTCGTGTGCTTGAATGCTTGGTTCCCATGTTCCAGCACTGTTCTGGGAGTTTGAGGAATCTAGATGGAGGAAGGAGGAAGTAGAAGTCGGCCACGGTGAGGTGGGCCTTGAGCTAATAGCCACACCTTGCTTTCTCTTCACTTTTTGCTCCTTTTTCCACCCAAGTCCCAGCTACATGCTCCTGCCCCCTGCCAGGGAGCCACCTGCCACCATGCCTTCCCTGCCACTATGCCTTCCCTGCCACCATGCCTTCCCTGCCACGGTGGACTGTGTATCTCCTTAAATTGTGAGCCAGAATAATTCTCTTTTTCCTTAAGTTGCTTTTGTCAGGAATTCTGTCACAATGATGAGAAGAGCAGTTAATACATTACCCAACAGGATATGCTCAAAATCAGGATTGTATTACAGCAAATTAGATAGCAAGATCTTGCTGTCACTGTATCCTCAGCCTTGGTATAGTACCTGCCACACCTAAGACATTCAGGAAACACACTGATTGATTAATATTAAATGAAAGAATAGCTCTCTGCAGTATGTGATTTTATAGAATAATTGAATTTGGGAGAGAGGGTACTGCTTCATCAAGAAGTTAATTTAGCCAGTGCTTGCTTACTGCAATCTTAGATGGGGGAAATACAAAACAATAAACAGAGGATTGTTTGACATTTACTCTGTCACGTCCTGAGCTGCTGGTAGACAGAAGATCTTACACTCTACATCGCAATGTCTTATAACTACAAGTCTTTTTTTTTTTTATATACATCTTTGTTTTGTTTTTTGTTTTTTTTATAATTTTTTTTATTTATTCTTATATGTGTGTATGAGTGTACGGTCTGCCTGTAGGTTTATGCGCCCGTGTCGTGCAATGCTGCGGAGGTCAGAAGAGGGCATCGGATTCCCCTGGAACTGGAGTTAAAGACAGTTCTCAGCCACCATGTGGGTGCTGGGGATTGAACCCAGGTCCTCTGTAAGATCACTCAGTGCTCTTAACTGCTAGGCCATCTCTCCAGCCCCATAACTACAAGTCTTAATCTCATTTTTGTTAGCATAAAACCAAGGCTCAGAGACTTCGATACCTTGCATTAAAAGTCACAGTAGGTAAAGGAGAGTCAAGCGTTGAACTGAAGGAAGCTGATTCCATTGCCCAGTCACTTAACCTTGATAGCTCACTCCTTCCATTTACTAAGTAAATGGACCCCTGCCCAGCTCTTACAACTAAGTCCCATTTCGGGTGAGCATTAGGCCTGATAGGGACTCAAAAAGCATTGAATCCAGTGATTCTTAAACCAATGAAACTGAAACCAGGGAAGGCAGGGAAGAAGTTAGTAACGAGAAGGTGCTCTAACTGGGATTTGAGCTCTGATCTCTTGACTTCCAGGCTGCTGGGCCTTGATGTGTGTGGGGACTTGGCCTGTACGCTGACATTCATCTCTCCATCCCACAAGTGGGCAATGAAACACTGGCTGTCAGGCTTCCACTCTGTCCACAGAGAAGACGGGCCAAGACAGCCTCACACACCCATCTCCCCCTCTTCAGGAACTCCCTGCCTAATGAGTCTGGGTCTTGCCAACCTGGGCCAGATGCAAATGGAATCCCACATGCACAGGCCTCAGGCTCTTTCTGGGTGATGTGCTGCTTGTTCTAACTCAGGACATGGGAGTTCCAGTTTGTGAGCTCTTGTGATGCAAAGAATTGTGGGACATCTAGATCCCATCCTGAAATCGTAAAATGATCCTTATCATGTCAGTTACAACTGACTAGTGCCAGCTACACACAAGTCCAAAGGGCGCCTTCTGAGCAGGGAAGGGGTTCTGATGGGCAGCTCTCGTTCTACAACACTGCGAATGTGGTACCAACAGCCTTTCCACTGGGCTCGTTTTCCTGCTTCAGCACCAAAGCTGCAAAGTTGTAGCTCTGGGTCATAGATTGAGGTTGTAAGGGTCTAGGTACAACAGCCCATGGCCCTCATAGAAGTCTCTAGAAACAGCAATGATCTCCATGAGGCCCAAGCTCAAAAAATTTTGAGCTATCACAAAATTGCCAACATCTAGGCTTCATGATCAGGGAGTCACTTTACAAGAGGAATTATCACACACCAGTTTTGTGGGTCATTTTGAATTCCCTAGTTATTTTCTACTCAGCTGGGAGGCTGGAAAGCTCTGGTTAGTGGATTGGAGTTCATTGCTTTCAGCTTGATTTAGAGCACGTTAGTGCTGAAATGGATCCAGGGCACCGACGGTTTGTTGACACGCTTTCTTTTCTCTTCTGGATTTGGCTTCTACACACAAAGACGTATTTGCAGACGGGTCAGATGCTTGGATGGTAATGAACAAAACACTCATGAATAGATACTCTAAAGGAAACAGATCCAGAGAGAGAAAGCAACTCGTCCAACACCACACAGAGCCCATCAGAACCAAAGAGCCAGCAGAACCCAAGTACCTGGTTCTGTGAAAGTGGACGCAGCTCGTTTACTGGTGGCTGACACTCCATCGTTAGGAATAATTTTTTCCCATGACTTTCACAGGTACACGAGTAGCCAACAAACATGAGAACATCAAATGTATTTATAAACTTGGGGTTTTTTTTAGACAGGGTCTCCCTTTAGTCCCAGCTGGCCTGGAGCTCTCTATGCAGACCAGGCTGGCCTTGAACTCACAGAGATCTGCCTGCCTCTGCCTCCCGAGTGCTGGGATTAAAGGTGTGCACCACCATCCCCAACCTATTTATAAACTTTAAAAGGGTGGGCTGGAGAGATGGCCTAGCGGTTAAGAGCGCCGACTGCTCTTACAGAGGACCCGGGTTCGATCCCCAGCACCCACATGGCGGCTAAGAACCGTCTGAAACTCCAATTCCAGGAGAACTCCAGTTCCAGGGGAATCCGACACCCTCTTCTGACCTCCGCGGCATTTCACGACACGGGCGCACAAACCTACAAGCAGACAGTACACTCATACACATACAAAATAAATGAAATTTAAAAAAAAAAAAACTTTAAAAGGGTATCTTTCCCTCTATCCAATTCTATTCCCTCTGACAGATTTATCCAATATTAATAAATGGACATTAAATCCTCCTAGATTTTTTCTCATGTACAGTTAGGAATACAGTTATATGATTTAATTATTAAATATATGTCCTATGATATATGCTTATGTATTATGATATACACACACATAGTGAATATATGTTTCTATCCATAAATTCTGTTTATCTATTTTTTATTTATAAATACAAGATCAATTTATTTTGCTTTGAATTTTCTCAGTTCATTCAGCCTTGTATCTTGGTCTCTCCTTGATGCTGATCCACCTAGAAGCTTGGTGCTTTGTCAATGGATTTACAGTATTCTAGTGTATGAATGTACTATGATGTATATGTAGGCACTTGAGTACCTTTGAAAATTCAGGTGGTTTCTCGTATTTTTCTGTTGCAGCCACAGCTGCAGTAAAGTTCCGTGTATATAAAACCCTGAGGCGTGAGCTCATGTTTCTGCAGAAGAGCCGTCTAGAAGTGAAAGCCTAGGGAAGGCCTTCATTTACGCTGTAAGGATTTACTTTAATGTTGTCCCAAACTTCCTCTTCTGAACCTTCCTTGGGAGTCTACAGTAGCTTTACATTTTTGCTTATTTTACCTAGAATCATCAGAGCAACTTTGTGAAAACAATAAACTAGAAATACAAGGAATTATCTCTCCTTGATAAAAAAAAAAAAAACATTTACAACCCCTCCTCCCCATCAAACATCATAGTTGATGGTGAGAGGCTGAACACTGTCCCTCTGAAAACAGGAACAAGATGGAGAGGTCTGCTTTCAACACTGTATTCAACTTAGCACCGCAAGTCTAGCTAGTGCAATAAGGTAAGAAAAAGAAACATGGGCATGCATACTGGAAGAGAGAAATGGACCCTTTCTACCTATGGTGACAATCTAGTCGGACAATATCAAAGAAGCTACAAAGCATAAAAAGAACAACAAGAACAATTTCCTAGAACTAAGAAGTGAATTGTTTGCAAAATACATACCATAAACAACTAAATGCCTTTCTATATTATTCTAATAATAAACATGGAAAAACTGAAATTAAAAGAGAAATAAGCACAGTAACGCTGTGCAGAAAACAATAATGGAAAAATGTTGCTGCTGATTTGCCTCCCATGCCTGTGAGTGCACAACACATATCCAATATTGTTTAAAAACAACAACTAAAATTTCATAAAATGTGTCTCACAAGACTATTATACACTAGTATTACACAAAACTATTCAGAACATCTTTTTTTTTTTTTATTTTTGCCTTTTTTTTAATCTTTTTGAGACAGGGTCTCCCCAAAGCCCCAGTTGTCCTGGAACTCACTCTGTAGACCAGGCTGGCCTTGAACCACAGAGATCTGCCTGCCTCTGCCTCACATGTGCTAGGATTAAAGGTGTGCGCCAACACGCCTGGCATAATTTTTTTTTTTTTTTTTGGTCTTTTCTAGACAGGGTCTCCCTGTAGCCCCAGCTGTCCTGGAATTCACTCTGTAGACCAGGCTGGCCTTGAACTCACAAAGATTCGCCTGCCTCTGCCTCCCAAGTGCTAGGATTAAAGGCGTGTGCACCATGCCCAGCAATAATATTTTTAATATAATACTTTAATTGATGTTTTGTGTATTTCAGACATCATTTTTCAGTTCAATTTAGACATGTCCCCCTTTCCCTTCCTCCCACCCCACCCCAGTTCATGCACTCTGCCATACATGTCCTGCTTCTTTCTCTCAGTCTTTTTAAAGTTTTTCTCTGCTAAGGTTTATTTAAACCAAGAAAAATAAAATCCGGTAGGACAGCCTTAGATTCCCAGTCATTGGGATAGCCGCATCTCAGTTTGTACCTGCCACATGCCTTTCTTCTAGACTTCTCTGAGATAGTTCTGGTTAAGGTCGCCAGTGACCTCCACACAGCCATACCTCAAGAGCAGTCACTCTCTCCTCCCGCCCACCTTTTCATCCGGATGCTGGAGCACACACTCCAGCTTCACCCAGCTCCTCACTTCTCACTGGCTCACTTCTGATTATGCTTCGGACCTTGCTCTAGATTGCTGACCTAGTCTGCTGAATATCCCTCCTCTGCCAGCATCGCTCACATCCAGTCTCAGCCTAGTGACAAGCAGGATCCCTTTAAGGCCATGTCAAACTCCTCAACTGGTCTCTATCTCTTCGAAGTGGATCCACAAGTTCCCTGCACCCCCAACTGTCCCACTGCTTAGCCATCCCTTTCTGGCTCCTGGGCCCCAGCCCCAAAAGCCTGAGTCACAGCATCACCTGTCGCACCTTTCAGGCCTGGCCTGCAGAGCTAAGGCCTTATCACCTGAAAGTGTCACCGCAGCATCACCCATTTCAGTGAGGCGTGTTCCGTTTTTAAATTCCAACCCCTCCTACCCAGTCAGCCTTACTCTGCTCTAGCGTGCCCTTTTCCCAAAGACCTTATCACATAAGTGTAAACAGCTGTTCCTCCACATCCTCAGATCCATATCTTGGAATCAACCATGAATTGAAATGTTTTTCTTTTTTTCATTGCCGTGGAGCAGCCAGGCTAGTTAGCATATGCCTGTAATCACAGCTACCCAGAAAGCTGAAGCAAACAGATCATGAGTTCAAAGCCAGCCTGGGCAGCTAGATGAGCCCCTTTAGCTAAAATAAAAATCAGGGTAAGGGTGGATGGGTGTTCTAGTTTCTCTTCAATTGCTGTGACAAAACACTCTGACTGACACCAACTTAGGGAGGAAAGGGTTTATTCAGCTCACATCTCCCGGGTTGTAGTTCATCACTCAGGGAACACAAGGCAGGAACTCAGAGCAGGAACCTGGAGGCAGGAGCTGAAGCACAGGCCATGGAGGAATGCTGTTCACTGGCTTGCTCCCCTGGCCCACGCCCAGCCTGCCCTCTTATACGGTACACAACAACCTGCCTAGGGTAGCACCACCCATAGTGGGCTGCGCCCTCCCACACTGCTCAACAATCAAGACTACTCCACATATGTGCCCACAGGCCAGTCCAATGGAGCCAATTCCCCAGTTGAGGCTCCCTCAATCCAGGTGTGTCAAGTTGACACTAAACCTATCCAGCACAATGGGTAAGTAGAGGTATAGCTCAGTACTAGAGTCCAGTCTGTACAAGGTCCTGGATTCAATCCCCAGCACTGCATGCATGAATGCGTGTATAAGTAGGTAAATAAACAAGCAAAGAAAGAAATCATAGCTTAGCCAGATGTGCTGGCACACACTTATTTTTTTAATTTTTTAATTTTATTTATTTATTTATTTTATGTGTATGAATGTACTGTCTGCATGTAGGTTTGTGCACCCATGTCGTGCAACGCCGCAGAGGTCAGATGACCCATCCCAGTCAATGGGGTCCTGGAAAAGAAGGAGTGAGGGGAAGGGGCAAGAAACGCAAGGAATGGAGACAAGACAGGTTCTGATCAAGTCTCATTTATTGTAAAAACACAAGTAGAATATAAAGAGTTGGGAATGCAGAAGCATTCCTAAAACCCCAGACACCTCAGTGCTTACATATTGGAAAGAATGTGCAGATACAGATCTTTACTTAAGGTGAACATTTGCAACACCTCCTGTGATAAGTTACACAATGGACTGCAACCTCCTCGTGATTATTTCAGTGCCGGGAAGCTGCTAGTGGAAAATTACTAGATGGCTAAACTCGTCCGAGAGCCCCACAGTCAGAAGAGTGCATCAGATTCCCCTGGAACTGGAGTTCTCCTGGAATTGGAGTTACAGATGGTTCTCAGCCGCCATGTGGGTGCTGGGGATTGAACCCGGGTCCTCTGCAGGAGCAGTCGGTGCTCTTAACCACTAGGCCATCCCTCCAGCCCAGTGCTGGCACACACTTATAATCCCAACACTTGGAAGGAGAGGCAGAAAAACGGTGGGCTCAAGGCAAGCCTGGGCTACACAGCAAATTCCAGATCAGCCTGGGCTACATATTGAGAACCTGTTTCAAAAAAATTGTGGGTATACTGAATATGTAGAGAATTTGTTTTTCCTGTTTGTTAGTCTCTGGAAAAAAAAAATACAGTATAGGGACTGGGACTATTGAATGAACTTCTAGGGTATTTAACTGTAACAAGTAATTTCTTATCTCATTTGGTCCCCACAGGAAATTTTGCCAAACCTGCCAGACCACAGTAGTATGTCCATTTTACAGGTGAAGCAATGGAGACTCAAAGAGGCTTGAAGATTTTTTTTTTTTTTTTGAGGCAGGGTCTCCATGTAGCCCCAGCTGGCCTGGAAATTACTATGTAGACTAGGCTGGCCTTGAACTCACAGAGATCTACCTGCCTCTGCTGGGATTAAAGGCGTGTGCCACCATGCCTGGGAGAGTATTTTTATTTATGTAAAATGTCATTCATTTTTAGCAAACATTTATTGAGTAAGCATCACAGGTGAGCTAGGCTTAGAGAGCTTTGCAAGTCCGTGCCTTGGTGTTTCTGCTTTTATTTTTATATTTTATTTATTTTTATTATATGCATATGAGTGTATGCCTGCGACTATGTAAGTGCAACCGTGTCATGCAATGCCCCCTGAGGTCGAATCCCCTGGAACTGGAGTTCTTAACTGCCATGAAGGTGCTGGGACTTGAACCCTGGTCCTCTGTAAGAGCAGCCAGTGCCCTTACCTGCTGAGCCATCTCTCTGGCCCGTGTGTGTGTGTGTGTGTGTGTGTGTGTGTGTGTGTGTGCGCGCACATGCGCGCGTTTCTGCTTTTAATTATTTCCTCTCCCTTCTGAGAAGCAACACAAGTTCATGCACCCCTAGCTACAAAGCAATACGGAGTTCTACACTGCCCAAGAACAGAGGCTTTGGAGTCTAGCCCAGCCTCCTCCACTCCCTGGCTCTGGAGGCCTCGTTTTTTCACACTTGTAAGGAGGGAATGGAAAGAGTAACCGCTTCACGCTGTTGTCACATGTCCTCTGACACAAGAAGCATTGTTATCTATCAATGTGTTTTCTGCCGTCCTTGCCAGCCAAGAGGATTTTATCCAATTTGTGTCCTCTCATTTGCATGACAAAGTCAACAGGCTTATTGTTTTCATTTTCAAATATAAAGATGTATTGGATAGGCTTTTTCAAGCCCGAGAGGCTGATATGCCTGTTCTTCATCACTGTGGCACCTCTCAGCAGGCAGATTGCCAAGCAAGCATGACCCCAAGTCAAGAGGGGCCCTGCTCTGTGCCTTCCTCCTCCTGCATCTGCCCCCAGCATGGAAGGGCTGGTTTCCAGCTGTAAGGCTGAAAAGGGACCCAGCAAAAGTGAAAGCACAGGGCTCAGTTTCCGATAGCTGCAGCTGTCTAGCGCCCTGAGCTATTTTTAAACCCCTTTTCAGAAACTCCAGTGTTTGCAATGGATCTATTTTTTTTCACTGCCAAGAGATAATGCTTAAAAGGGTTAGCTTGAAAATATTCCACGTCACTCATAAAAATGACTGAAATAGATAGTATGTATAAGACAGCCTTTGTCTAGAGCAGTGGAGGAAAGCGCGGGCAAGTCTTTTAGACCCCAGGGCAGTGGAGCTGCAGGTCCTGCCGCTGACAACCGTGGCTTTGTCTTGAACAGGCACTAAGTCCAGAACGGGCAAGAAAACCAGTCATTGTAGAGAACATCAGAGTCCTGCTATCTAAACTGGCCATCTATCCTAGGCAAACAGGAGACCCCAAAATACTCCCAAAGAATGGCCCCGACTTGTGCCCTGCCTTCTTGTTTAAGCCTGTCAAATTTTCACTGCCTCGCTTGGTAGAACACCACACTGACCATGCAGTCGTGTGTTACAAATTTAGGAATCATCCTCATCTCTGCTTTCCTACCTCCCACAGCCAATAAAGGTTTTACTAATATTATCTTAGTAATAGTCTCTTTATATCCCCACAGACACTGCCCTGATTCAGTCTTCCATCATCCCTCCTCTGGAGTTTTGCAAGAGTATCCAATCTAATCTTTTTTTAAATTTATTTTTGTATGTGTAAGAATGTACTGTCTGTCCCCTTGGAGAAATAACCCATGGCTGATGCCACAAGCTTACATCCTCTACAGGTTAGGAGATGTTATAAGCCACAGTAAGACCCTGTCATATTTAACAGGGGGAAAATTGTAATTCATGGATTAACATATCCAAACATGTGTCTATGCTAAAGTAACCTACCATAACTATTAGTGCTGCTTAAATACCTATATATTTAATTGCTTGTTCTTCATTAGTAGGATCGAAAGGTTATTCCTGGACAAACTGTCAGCCCATGAAAGGAAACAGCCAGAATTGACCAGAGTCCAAGTCAACAGCTCCAGAGAGAGTGGACTGTTTTACCTCTCATCCACCTGTGCCCCTTTTCTAAGCCTAGGGAACAACCTGCGGAAGAGGGGGCGTGGTAGAATGTAAGGGCTGCGATTGGGGTGAATGGTGAAACTACAGCAATGTAGTCTGGACACTCATTTGATCAACTTGATTGAACAAACAACCTGTCACCCCCCACTGGATGGTGGGGCTGTAGGTGTTTGGGCACAACAGCCTGCAGATAGGTTTTGCATGAAGGATGCTTGTACTCATGGATTATCACTTATAGCTAAAAATGAAAAAAAAAAAAAACTGTAGAGAAAGTGCAGGACAGTTAGGTCAGAATGCATGATCTGGGATGGGGTGGGGGTGGGGGGGAGGGAAGGGAAATAAGCCTGAACTGAATTGGAAAAATGTATGAAATCACAAAGATCAATGAAAAACTATTTAAAAAATAAAAAAAAAAAAAAAAAAAAAGAATGTACTGTCTGCATGTAGGTCTGTGCACCCGTGTCGTGCAATGCCACGGAGGTCAGAAGAGGCTGTCGGATTCCCCTGGACCTGGAGTTAAAGACGGTTCTCAGCCACCGTGTGGGTACTGGGGATCGAACCCGGGTCCTCTGCAAGAGCAGTCGGTACTCTCAACCGCTAGGCCATTTCTCCAGCCCCCCAATCTAATCTTTTTATGTGTTCATGGGGGTGGTGAATCTTGGGGGGAGGCGGTGCATATGCACATTGTGTATGTTCATATGGAGGTTGGAAGGCAACATTAGATGTCTCTTGCCGTGGGAGGGACAGGGTCTCTCATTCGTCTGGCACTTTTAAGGTGGCCAGGCTGGCTGGGCAGCAGACCCGAAGGAGCTACCTGTGTCTACCTTCCCAGAGCTGGGATCACAAGTCCTTGCCATCACACCTAGCTTTTTTTTTTTTTTTCATGTGAGTTCTGGGGTTGAACTCTTGTCCTTTTGATTATAAATCAAGCACTTTACTGATAGCTATTTCTCTATCACCCTCAACTAATCTTCCTGTATCTGATGATGACCCCCTTTACTGCTAACGCAAGCATTTGTAAACCTTCAATCATTTGATGTTACCTCCTGCTTAGAATCTTTTACCTAGTTGCCCTCAGAAGAGAGGTGAAGCCCCCTAGTGTGATACCAGCCCCTCCCCACCTGACCCTGCACCTCCTTCAATCTCAGCCTCCTGTAACATCCACAAGCATGCTCTGGCAACCCTGAGCTGCTTACAATTTCCCCCACACAATACTATTTCTTCCAGGCTTTATTTATGCTAGCCCCCCATTAGGAGTTCCATTCTCCTCTATTTCTTATTTAGCTTTATTATATTTACTTCTTTTTATTTTTTTATTTTTTATTATTTTTTTGTTGTTGTTGTTGTCTTTTTGAGACAGGGTCTCCCTTTATTCCCAGGTGTCCTGGAACTCGATATGTAGACCAGGCTGGCCCCGAACTCACAGAGATCCACCTACCTCTGCCTGGTGAAAGATTTAATTTTTGAATTAATCGATCCCCCTCCCCTGTTGTTAGACTGGTAGCAGTGTATTCTCCGCTTTTCTAAAGATGAGGTAGAAGAACCCATTTCTGGACTACAGTGTTAATTCTGTGACGCTTTTTTTTTTTGTTTTTTTTTTTCCCCTCTTCAGGTTGTCTTTTCCTGATTTAGACCAAAGGGTCCAAATTGGCTAAATTGATAGTAAAGAGAGACACTGAGCTTCATCTAGGCCTGGATTATGTTTTCTTCTGAAGCACCTTAAAACAATATTTTATCCAGCATCTCTATAATTACACACACACACACACACACACACACACACACACACACACTGGGGAGTGAACCGCAGACCTATTTACCACCAGCTACACTCCCAGCCCTTTAATTTTACTCCTTTATTTATTGGGGGTGGGAGCAGAAGATAGCTTGTGGAGGTCAGAAGACAACCTGCCAAACGTGGCTCTCTCCTACCTTCATGGCGATCTTATAGTCAGATAGTCAGGCTTGGCAGCAAGTGCCTCTACCCACTGACCTATCTTCCCAGCTTTGTCACCTCTATTTAAAGGGAAATATTTTAATGGACTATGGAACAAATATACCATAGGTCCTATATGGACAGCTTGATCCTTTTTCACAGAACTGTTAGATTCAAATAACCACCATATAAATCAAGTGTTAGGATATGACCTGCACCCCAGAAGTCTCCTTCCTCCTCTTCCAGACCCTGTGAGTACCCAATATTCTGAGAATTCCAAACTGGTAAGTTTGCCAAATTTTGAAGCTTAAATGGAATCATGCAGTACATGCCTTTTCATCTGGTTTCTTTCATTTAATGTTCTTTTGTGAGATTCATCCACATTGATGAATATGGCAATAGTTTCTTTTTTTTTTTGGTCTTTTTGAGACAGGGTCTCCCTGTAGTCCCAGCTGTCCTGGAACTCACTCTGTAGACCAGGCTGGCCTTGAACTCACAAAGATCCGCCTGTCTCTGCCTCCCAAGTGCTAGGATTAAAGGCGTGAGCCACCATACCCGGCTGGCAATAGTTTTTTTACTTTGATGAAACTTATAATAGTCCATTGTACAAATATATCACAATTTATCCAGCCTAGTGTTACTTTCTGGCTTGACTCTTGTCTTTTAAAATGCAGCTTACCTTAAACAATATGCCATTTCAAACATAGAGTTCCATTATTCTCTGGCTTGCATTATTTCTTTTTTGATTTTTTTTTTTTTTTTTTCTCAGCTGGCCTGGAGCTTGCTCTGTAGACCAGGGTGGCCTTGAACTCACAGAGATCTGCCTCCTTCTGCTGGGATTAAAGGCGTGTGCCACCACCCAGTTGGCTTGCATTATTTCTATAAGAAGGGTTTATAGCTTCTTGGAGTTAAGGCTTTTAAAGCTCTTAATAATCGCCATGGAAAATGAAGGATTATTCAGCAAAGCTGGAGATATGCTTGTGCTCTGAGCCAGCAGACCTCCTTCTAGGAATTTCCCCGGAGATACACCTCCATATACTGTGTGACCCCAGACTGCTTTCCTGCCCTGTACACAGTTGTTCCTCTAGGCCTAAGTCTGGCTATGCTCTACTACCTGCTTCAAGCTTATCAATCTCTCAACTATATCCTATCTGCTATCAAACCCATATATTAAGTTCTTAATTCAGTAACTGAATATTTAGTTCTAGATGTTCTATTTAGTCTATTTCTTTGTTTTGTTTTGGGTTTGTTTGTCTGCTTTTGTTGGTAGTGTTTTCTATAGAGCCACTTCTCTGGTAAAATTCTTCACTAGACCATCAATCTCTCTTTTTATTTACTTATTTATTTTCAAGGGATTCACAATATAAGGGCACAGTTGTTTTCGGATCACATTAACGTTGCTCAGTTTGCCATACAATTAGGTATTTGGTGCTAGCATCCACAGATGAGGGATACCATTCATCATTTGTTTTTCTTGGACTGTGTTACTTCATGCAGCATGATATCTTCTAGTTCCACCCATGATGTCATCTTCCTTTACCTTCTTTACCGCTGCATAGAAATCCATTGTGTAGATGTACCACATTTTCTCTATCCACTCATCAGTTGAGGGGAATCTCTTGATAGCTTACTCAGTTATATGGAAGACCATGCTTGCTAACCTTAAAGTGTGGATCACTGGTGGGTCTATTTCTGGTGTCTGTTTTTTTTTGGTTTGTTTATTTGCTTGTTTTAACTTTTGGTTTTCTTTCATCCAAATGAATGTCTGGTATTTTTTTTTTTCTTTTTTTATGAAAGGCTAGCTGTTTCCTTTAAAAGGTTTTGAGGGTCTCGATGGGGTCGTTTCTCCAGAGAGGATTTCCTTTCCTTCCTCAGGAAGGTGGTGCTGGATCTCTCTACCTTAAGCCAATCAGAGGTTGTGGCTAAGCTTGCTGTTGTTACAAGGCCTGCTCTATTTCCTATCGCTTTCTCCTGACTCCGGTGTCCTCACTACAGGTCTGGGGTCTTTATCAGGGCCTTTCCTTTCAGAACTTCAATTCCCCTGGTACTTGGGAGCCATCAGAATTTTTGCTTAGATTCCCAGACTTTGGGGGATCACCTTCTGGTGTTTTCAGCCTCTTTCCTGATGAGTGCCCTACGGGGAATGTGATGTCAAGCGTCAGACTCACTTCCCTGTGCTTCCCTGTTGTTTGCTGTTGGCCTCTTAAATTCTGATTACCTTGGTTACTCTCTAATCCCTTAAAGCGGTTGGGATTTTTTTTCAGTTAGCTAGTTTACTTTGTAATCTAGCCTTTTACGTGATCCTAGACAGAAGAGTTAGTACACTATAAGCAACTGTGTAACAGCTAGAAGCACCCAGTTGTTGTTTTTTGTTTTTATTTTATTTATTTCTGTATGTGTATGAATGTACTGTCTGCATGTAGGTTTGTGCACCCGTGTCATGCAATCCTGCCGAGGTCAGAAGAGGGTCTCAGATTCCCCTGGAACTGGAGTTCTCCTGGAATTGGAGTTACAGACGGTTCTTAGCTGCCATGTGGGTGCTGAGGATTGAACCGAGTCCTCTGCAAGAGCAGTCAGTGCTCTTAACCGCTAGGCTATCTCTCCAGCCCTAGCACCCAGTTGTTTTAAGAGTCTCACTTTGTAGTCCTGGCTGGCCTGGAACTTGCTATATAGACCAGGCTAGCTTTGAACTCAGATATCCACCTGCCTTAGCCTCCTCCTGAGTGCTGGGATTAAAACCAAGCATCACCACATCCAGATACATCCACTTTTTGACCTGCAGGCTCCTTTTGACCTGTTTAGACTTAGATGCCTCTTTTCTAGAAAGTCTCCCTTTTTAAATTTTATTTATTTTTATGTACATGAATGTACTGTCTGCATATAGGTTTGTGCACCCATGTCGTGAGGAGATTAGAAGAGGGTGTCGGATTCCCCTGGAACTGGAGTTAAAGACAGTTCTCAGCCGCCATTGGGTGCTGGGGATTGAACCTGGGTCCTCTGCAAGAGCAGTTGGTGCTCTCAACCACTAGGCCATCTCTCCGGCCCCTGAAAATCTCCCTTTATCATTCAGCTCCATTCTCCTCACTCGGTTCCTCACACCCCTCCTTTACCATCCCAGAACACCCTTGTATACTCTACAAGCAGCTAAGCCACTGTTTGCACACACACACACACACACACACACACACACACACACACACACAGGGTTGAAGCCAGGATCTTAGAGCTATCCGCCTAGCACAAAAGCTCTGCCTAAATGAAAACATGCATCCGTGAAGACTCAATTTGTTCTACACAGATGCTCAGAAAGTATAAAATAACAAGCAAATCTTTAAGAAACAGGTTTTTCCTGACATTAGAAGGTTCCTGCTACGTTTCTAGACTCAATCTCATGACTGTCATTCTTTCAAGTGTTCTCCCAATTGCCTGAAGAGCAAGGCCTCTAAGACTCAGATAGTGTGCCCCACACGTCCTAAGCCACCACCTTGAGAGGTGGCACTGATTTACCCAGTCACTTCCTCTTTCATCTTCGGTCTCACACATGAAAAATGGAGATATTGAAATATACTTTCCTGGATTTGGTATGAGTCAGTTAGACTTTCATGTTTAAACACGGACTTTGATGATAGATTGCATAGGTAAAGATCCTTGCTGGTGACTCTTGGAAGGTTACTAAGCCTTCCTGTGTCAGTGGGGAATAGCGTTCATAAAAGTCATAGATGACTGGGGCGTTAGCTCAGTTAATAAAGTGCTTGCCATAGCCGGGCGTGGTGGCGCACGCCTTTAATCCTAGCACTTGGGAGGCAGAGGCAGGCGGATCTTTGTGAGTTCAAGGCCGGCCTGGTCTACAGAGTGAGTTCCAGGACAGCTGGGACTACAGGGAGACCCTGTCTCGAAAAGACCAAAAAAAAAAAAAAAAAAAAAATAAAGTGCTTGCCATACAATCAAGAGAACCTGAATTCTATCCCCAGAACCCATGTTTAAAAAGCAGAGTGTCTCAAAAAGAACAATAATAAATAAATAAATAAATAAATAAATAAATAAATAAATAAATAGCAAAGTCTGCTGGCATGCACTTGTGACCCAAGGCCAGGGCACAGAAACAGGCCGAGCTTCAGACCAATGAAATACCCTGCCTCAAAAACCCAGGGGAGAGGACTCCTGAAGAATGCCACCTGAAGTTGACCTGAGTCTTCTATACATTCACACATGGCACCTGCAACGAATGTCCCCCCATGTGTACACACACGTGTGTGGGCAAAGTCATGCAGTGGCAAGTGGCCACAGAGTGACTTTTAGCCATTAGCTTTCTGAGAGGATCAAGAAAAATGCCATACACACAACCTGTAAGATCCCGTGCTGGGACCATGTTGATTTAGCATCATGTGATTAAATCATTTTCTCTGAAAAGGAGCAGCTGCGCTCCGAGGCTTCTGTGGAAGCCACCAAATGGCATGCTGAGCTGAGCGCTCCAGGATGAACATCCACCCTTTACTGCTAGCTTCTGGAGCCTATAAAGAGATGTTTTTCAGCTGGAACATTTACTCGTATGACTCACATGTGAGGAGTAAGGGTTTCCCTTAGTTCCTGAAACCTGTAAACCAGAAACCCAGAACGCCCTGTGCTTCCCCAACTGCAGACATGGGCCAGACACAGCTGAGGAAAGAAAGGTCCAAGCAGTGCTGGGAATCTCCACCCTAGGTCTGGAGTCTCCATGCTGGGAACTAAGGTAGGCTTTGGGGTGTTACAGAGCCACACACTGGGAAACAGAACACTCCTGTGCTAGTCTGCTTGGGCCAGAGGGACTCAGAAGTGAAGGTCTAAGGAGTTCTCAGGCTCCACAGATTAGACAGGCCAAGAGTAACGTACAGCAGAGTCCGGTGAGGTGCGCAAGGTGTGGTGGAATCAGCATCGCCCAGAGCAACGGGCTCTACCCCAGGTGCACAGCACGGAGCAACGGGCTCTGCCCCAGGTGCACAGCACGGAGCAACAGGCTCTGCCCCAAGTGCACAGCACGGAGCAACGGGCTCTACCCCAGGTGCACAGCACAGAGCAACTGGACTCTACCCCAGGTGCGCAGCACGGAGCAACCGGCTCTACCTCAGGTGCACAGCACGGAGCAACCGGCTCTGCCGCAGGTGCACAGCACAGAGCAATCGGCTCTGCCCCAGGTGCGCAGCACAGAGCAACTGGACTGTACCCCAGGTACCCAGCACAGAGCAGCTGGGGTCCCAGCTGCATGCAGATTCAGGGTGGACACTGGTAAGGCCCAGCACTCAGTAAGACTGAAGGGGGAAGATGATGCAGGGTGTCCATCCCTAGAGCAAGAGCTGGCTTGAAATCTGGCAATGACTGGTTCAGAGCCAGAACAGAGCAGTCTTCAGAATACACGGAAGAGACTTCTAACATATTAGTGGACATGATGTCCCAGAGTGCTTGTCAAGACACAGATTACCAAGCCCCACCCCAGAGAGTCCAAATATGGCAATCTGGATGGGTGTAGAATTCTGTTAGCCATCTCCCGGATGAAGAGTCAAGGCTGGTCAAGGCTGCAACTTCTTTATAGAAGTGCTCTGGCCCCTTGAGGACTGATAATAACCATCAGGAAGCCACAAAAGGCAAAACTCTCCATGTACTTTCCTAGCTGTGGTCTTTTGGGTGTCTTTGTATAAACTCAAACAAAAGGCACCAGTGGGCAAGTGAACTTGTTAAAAACACTCACTCCTGGGGCTGGAGAGATGGCCTAGCGGTTAGGAGCGCCGACGCTCTTGCAGAGGACCGGGGTTCGATCCCCAGCACCTACATGGCGGCCGAGAGCCGTCTGAAAACTCCAGTTCCAGGGGAATCCGACACCCTCTTCTGACCTCCGCGGCATTGCACGACACGGATGCACAAACTTGCATGCAGACAGTACATTCATACACATACAGAAATAAATAAAATTAATAAAAAAAAAAAAACACTCACTCCTCCCTTAAAGTCTGACCAAGTCCTGGGGACCAGAACACAGGGTAGGATTCAGCGCCCACGTCCTCTTGGCTTGGGGGCCTTGAGGAATCCGAGATGCCAGGGCAGGGAAAGCCTAGTCCCTGATGGTGGCCCACACAGGGACCTTGGGGTCTGGAGCTGAAATGCTGATTCAGAAGAAGCCCAGAGGTGACAGCGCATGCTCTGAAGCCAGTTAGCGCTGAGCTGTGGCTGTTCCCTGGTCCTATGGCCAGCAACAAACTCCAAGGCCTCACCAGGGCCCAGCAGCTCAGTCTGGAAAACAGAGTCATAACACTGTATGCCAGCAAGTCATGATCAAAGCTCAGCCACTTGTCAGAGACTCTGGTAAACGCCGGTGGCCTCCGATGACCACACGCTCTAGGTTCCCCCCCCCCCCACCGGTATTACTTTGGGGAGGAATGTTGTAATGAAATCAAATACGAGCTGACGCGCTCCCACGTACAAACATAATTAGCAGCTAGGCACAAAATACATCTGCTCCTCCAAGTTCGGAGGTCTCCCTGCTGTTCATCTTTTGGCATTCCACTGAGCACTTTGCCAGAAGGTTCTGTCCAGACACATAAGGCCAGATCCAGATGTGCCTGAAGCACTGAAAGGATATCCAGGCTCCAAGAAGCTTAACTGAGCTTCCTACTGACACACAGCCATGTGAAAGAATCCAAGCTTCTGAACTGCAGCTTTTTGTTTCTCTTTGAAGATGCTGGAATTAAGTACTTCAATGACATGTAATGGAATCCACTGGGGCTGCTATCAGAGAAGCAGCAGAGCCAGTTGCTTCTAAGTGACAAACTTGTATTGTTCCTAGTTCTAGAGGCTGGAAGTCTAAGATCAAGACCTCGGTAAACTCAAGGACAGCCAAACTGGTTCACAGACAGTTGTGGCCTTACTGTACCGTCACATGGCAAAGGGGACTCTGGACTTTTGTTTTATTGTTGTTTGGATAATAGCACTGTACTGGTTACTTTTCTCTTCCCCACAGCCAAATGCCTGACAAGAAGTAATTAAAGGGGCTGGAGAGATATCTCAGCAGTTAAGAGTGCTTGCTGCTCTTTAAAAGGATTGGAGTTCAGTTTCTAGTACGCACAACAGTCTGTAAGTACAGCTCCAGAGGATCCAACCCCCTCTTCTGGCCTCCAAAGACACCTGCATACATAACACAGACAAATAATGAAATAAATATTTTTGTAAAGAAGCAACTTAAAGCAGGAAAGATTTATCTGGCTAACAGACAGGGGACATGCTGTATTGTGGCAGAAGGCATGGTGGTGGGCAGCTCTCTGGCAGCATGAGTGTGTGGCAGCTTGCTCACATCTTTGGTGGACTGAGAAGCAGAGAGAGCTTATTCTATTACTGTAGCTAGGTTATAACCCATAAGGTCCACCCTCAGCGGCCTGCCTCCTCCAGTGGTGCCCTGCGTCCTTAAGGTTCCACAACCTCCTAAATGTGAGTTTGGGGTGAACACAAACATCCGGGTATCTCTAGCAATATGTTAGATCTATGTCTAGTCTGCTCTGAAACTTCTACCAAAAAAAAAAAGGGAGGGGGGACTAGAGAGATGGCTCAGCATTTAAGAACGCTGACTGCTCTTGCAGAGGACCTGGGTTCGATTCCCAGCACCACATGGCGTCAAAGAACTGTCTTTAACTCCAGTTCCAGGGGAATCTGACGCCCTCTTCTGACCTCCACAGCATTGCACAACACAGGTGCACAAACCTACATGCAGACAGTACACTCATACACATAAAACATAATATATTTAAGAAAAAATACTTAAAAAACTAGTGATGCCCTGCTGTGGAAGACATTGGACTTCAGAATAAGAAGGAATCTCAACCTCAGAAAGGTTTGCTTATAAAACAGAGGTTGGGATGAGTTGGTTCAGGATACAAAAGTGCTTCCTGTACCAAGCCTGACAGCCTGAGTGTAATTCCTGGGACTCACACAGAAAAGCCAGATGCAGAGGTATGGATCTGAAATCCAGAACAACTATGATGGAATGGGAGATGGATCAGCCAATGCCTGTGGTCCAGAGAGGCTGGAGAATGCAGCAGGAATGAGACAAGAGAGATCCTGCCTCAAAACAAGGTGGAAGGAGACAACCTCTCAAAAGTTGTCCTGTGACCTCCACACATTGCCATTGAATGTATCCACCCACACTCACATCATCATCACATAATAATAAAAAATTAAAATAACAAAGAGAAGTGATGAGTTACAGCTGCTGTAGAAGGGGCTAACTATGCTATTTGTGAGGTCTGATGTTAAAGGAAAACGTGAGGCCTCTTGTTCTAAAGGATTGTTTGTTCTCTCTCTTTTATGGTAGGCGTTTTTGTTGTTTTGTTTTGGTATTTACTCTCTCACTCCTGGAGGCATGGAGAATACTTCTGAAATAACACGGCCACCTCACAGGCACCTGAGGTCTGTCCCCTGTTGTGCTTCATAGTGTACACACTTCACCAGCTTTCCCCATCCCTGCTCTATGCCCGTGCTGGGAGCAATGGGCAGCAGTGGGCACTGAGTACAGATGGAATAGGGAGTCGGGAACCCATTCATTCAGGCGGGAGTTAGGGCTGCACATGCATCTGAGCTCTACGCCCATGCAGACTTCATTGTCCCAGTGAACCTGTGGAAACACACTATAGAAACAAATTCAAAGACAAAAGTACAAAGGTTTTCAAGTCACTGTGGAACCCAGAGGCTCCTCCTGAATGCAGAGTCCCGTGTCACCCCGGTCACCCACCTTGGGGCTAGCACTCAGAAAACTCAGGGAATTCCCCATTGCAAAACTGAAGATAGCAGAGCATTGCAACGGTATCTTCATTGTTGCTCAAAAGTATTTCAACTGGAAATTTGAAAGATCAAAAATATTGAAACCAAGCTGAGGTACAGAGAGTCATTGCAAAATTCATGCCCAAATCAGTCTAGGTCCAAACAGACAAGACTTAGTCTAGTCCAAACAGTCCAGAATTCTTTGCTGGGTGTATGCTGTACATGATAGAGTTTTTAGCATGAATATGAGGTAGGTGCATAACTGTCCTGGCTGCTATCTATTAGTGATTATGTGCAGACTACTGAAGCAGCAGAGCCCAGATTCAAAACCAGGAGTCTGGTTTCCAAACCATTGTTTGTTTGTTTGTTTTTGTCTTTTCGAGACAGGGTCTCCCTGTAGTCCCAGCTGTCCTGGAACTCACTCTGTAGACCAGGCTGGCCTTGAACTCATAAAGATCCGCCTGCCTCTGCCTCCCAAGTGCTAGGATTAAAGGCGTGTGCCACCATGCCCAGCTCCAAACCATTGTTTTAACCATTATTCCATACATACTTATGATCCTACAAAAGCTGTGTATTAGATGCAGTTCCCACCTCTTTGTATCTTCACCCATTAGATGCCAGCAGTACGTTCTTTGTACCCTCTCACAACAACCAAAAAAAAAAAAAAAACTCTCTCTGGATATTGTCAAATATCCCCTGAGAGTAAAATAGGAGGCAAAACTGCTTCCAGTTGAGAACCACTGGTATAAAATTTGGCTCTTTTTATAGAGACTTTGATTCTGTTTGATAGGTAAAAACATTACAGATTATATTTCACACAGAAAAAGTCAAATTCTGTGGGGCTATCAAGAGGGCTTGGCAGAAAAAGGAACTTATTATGTAAGACTGGTGACCTGAGTTTGATCCTCAGAACCCAGATAAAGGGAAGAGAACCAACTTCACAGAGTTATCCCAACCCCAGCACGGAGAAACTGTCTTCCTCATGGACACGGGGCATCTTTGAGCACACACACAGCCTTCTAGAGCGTTGGCACCCATATCCTCCCTCTGTGTCATCACGATGCTGGGAGGAAGCAGATGTGCCCATAGGCAGAAAAAAATATATACAAAATTCTTCCAATTTGGCTGTGCTTTGATGTTGGTTTGTTTTTTCTTCCACAGATCAATTTGGGTGAGTTTTGTTTGAGGTGATGTTGAAATGGACCTGGGTGAGTGAGAATCTGAAAGCCAGAAGGAAGAAAGGAGATCAGCAACTTGGATTTGACCAAAGGAGCATTGTGAGATTTCTCCTACCCTCTTATATTTCTTGCAGCTTTCTTCTTGGTGATTGGTTTGGGAATAAAGAGAAAAACAGTGGAGTTGACTGTAGTTGAACCCCCTCGAATCCTGCTGACCAGCCAGCTCTCTGTGCCTGACACTCACTCTGTGGACATTGCTGCTAAGTAGACACACCTCTGATTTTCTCCACAGCCTTGTCCTCTAGTGACAGGGTGTTGGAGACAATGGCACAGTTCCTTTGACTCTAGCTGAAGCAACTCTGGGATATGGGTTCATATGCTCCTCAGTTCACGATAGGTCCACATCCCTATAAACACATAATAATTTGAAAGGTTGAAATGCACTCAATTTATCTAACCTATCAAATAGCCTAGCTTATGATACCTTACTTTACACATGCTTTAAAAAATATATATTTTATTGAGTGCACAGAGCTTACATTGGGGATTTCCCAGGACCACCTGAAGCATAGACTCGTGTCTCTCTAAGAATCCTCCAAAACTTCAGTGCCAGATGGGGACTGCTGAGACATCCAACTTATGGACTGAGCTATTACTGGGGTTTCAGCCTCTTCAGAGTATAGACTGCCAGTGTTGGACTACCCGGGCCATATCTTGGATATCATTACAGGAAAATCAAGACAGGACATGGTGCTTACTAGACCTCACTTGGTGACCATGGGAAGAGAAAACCCCAGTGTGGAGTACAAGGGCAGAACTGATGGTGGCTTGGGCTTGCCAAGGAGGAGACTTCAACCATGACATCTTTCAGCCTAATAAAGAAAAAAATCATGCTGAAGATACTAAAACCTATGATATATGTGGCATGCATATGTGCATATTTTGGAGTGATGCATATTGGAAGGAACAACAACAACAGAAAGACTGGGTCAAAGAACTGACTGAAACGGTGAACTTCTGCTCAAAACAGTAAACTTCTGCATCGAGAAATTTGAGAGACTGAGAAAAAGATGAAAAACATGTTTGGCAGAATGCGTGAGCTCTGAGGGGGTGGGGAAGCAGGGAGTGGGACACGGGTCTAGATTTGATTTGAAATTTTATATGAAATGCACAGAGCTTCAATAAAAAATTAGAAAAATATTTTACAATTTTATTTTATGTTTATGAGTGTATTTCCTGCATACGTAGTGCACCCATGTCGTGCAATGCCCATGGAAGTCAGAAAAGGGTGTCAGATCCCCTGGAACTAGAGTTATAGATGGTTGTTAGATGCCATGTGGGTTCTGGGAATCAAACCCAGTTCCTCTGCAAGAGCACTCAGTGCTCTTAAACACTGAGCAACTCTCCAGCCCTAAACATGCTCTTGATGCTTATAGTCATCTGCAGTCAGGCAGTATCATCCTACACAAAGCCTACTTTATAAGAAAGTGTTGGCTATCTCATAAGATTTACTGAATACCATACTAAGAGTGGAGAGCAGGTTGCAAGGTATGCTCTCACATTACCTTAAAATCAAAAAATCCTAAAGTCAAGTCATTGTAAGTTAGGGACTATATATACTCAAAGTTCCCGGGGTGGGGGGTTGTCAGACTGAGCTGGGGCTTTGAGTAAAGTCATCCCCTTGCCTGCCATCTTCCCTTTCCATCTTGCTTGCTCCACTTCCTGATTCATCTCTCCCTGGAGCACTTCCTGAATGAATCACTTACACGAAAAGCCTGGACTCATAGCTGATTTAGGGGAAAACACAGACACAAGACATTTTTATTTACCCAGAAGTCTGAGAGAGAAACGTGACCAGTGAATGATCATGTTTATGGGACTGGACCATAAAACCAAGCCGAGAAGATGTGGCTTAATCTCAGGGTTTTAAGCCATCTCCCTATTTTCAGGGGCTCACTATGCGAGGTCAGAGCCTGAGGAGTAACTGCCAGCTCAGAAACGGCTGCCCAGCGGAGGATTCTGGAGTCAGACTGAAGAGCTTAATTACTTGGATTGTGGTCTGAGGGAAGAAAATGAGGCCTCAAGCAGGGACAAAAGGGTGGGAGCTGAGGACAGCCTCATACCTGAGGCAGACCAGAAGACTGGTCAGTGGTCAGCAGACCTAGACACACAGGTTCTCACTTCAAGGTCAATGCTCTTCCTATCTGTTTACTTTCCATGTGGCCTTGTGTGGTTATGTTATCACTCTTGTCTGATTTCCCCTAATAAGTTAAATTCAAAGCTCTGAGAACAAGACCAGGAGTTCCTTACAGTGCCTGGTTCAAGCTCCCAGCATGCGTTGTGGTGATAGATGCCTGGCTTAGCATATTCTTCTTGGCTCCATGTTTCTGAAGTATGGAATTGGGGCTGAAATTAGCACCTCACAGATACTGTCTCCACACCCTACCAAGTGGACAGTCCAAGTCAAAGTGACACAGTGGATGCTCTCTAGCATAGAAGTCTTGAGAAGACAATTTCTCTTCAAAGGAATCTGGAACTTCCCTGGGGAATTCTGGGACAAAGAATTGCAGCTCAGGGTGAGAGAAAGAAGATGGACTGTTGCTCTCCATGCAATGTCTGGTACATAGTGACGGCTGTAGAAAGCTCATGTGACTGAATGATCATATCCACAGGATAAATGGCACAGCACAGTACAATGACGAAAAGGGGAAGGTTCGGGGGGCTCTTCACAATGAGCTGAACCCTAGGCTGGGACTCAGCTCCTTGTCCCTGTACAACACACAGTTGGGTCCACCTCACCATCCTCAAACACACGCAAGAATTCCTGGTGGGAAAGAAAAATTCCTGGTGGGAATTACTATCCAATAGACAGTGTTTTGTAAGACAATGAAACAGTGTGGGCCATGAGATAATGGTTTAGAAGTCAGAATCCTGGTTTTCAACTCGACTCTGCTCATGGAAGAAGAGGCAGGGTGCTTACACAGACAATACACGATCATGGATGGCAATGCAGATGGTTAAACAAGCACCTTCCTCAAGGGAGTAGCACAAAATGGGTAAGATCTTAGGATGGCTAATCTTAGTTGCTGACTTGACTGGATCTGGAATCATGAGACAAGTTGCTGGGAACATTTGCGAGGTATTTTCTTGATCAGGTTACTGAAGTGGGAAGACGCACCCTAACCGTGGGCGGCACCTTCCAGGGGCAGCCAGATGTCCAGGGGAAAAGCTTTCTGTTTTTTTGTTTGTTTGTTTGTTTGTTTGTTTTTTCTGTATGTGTATGAATGTACTGTCTGCATGCAAGTTTGTGCACCCGTGTCGTGCAATGCCGCGGAGGTCAGAAGACGGCGTCGGATTCCCCTGGAACTGGAGTTCTCCTGGAATTGGAGTTTCGGACGGTTCTCGGCTGCCATGTGGGTGCTGGGGATCAAAACCGGGTCCTCTGTAAGAGCGGTTGGCGCTCTTAACCGCTAGGCCATCTCTCCAGTCCTGTGTCCTTGCCTTTGCATCTCACTGGCAAGTTCATCTATCCTGTTTGCAAGTTCCTCCACAGCGTTATTGCCATCGCTACCGCTGCTGCATTCCTTTGCTGACATTGGAACCCAGCTTCTTCGGGTTTCCAGTGTGGATTGAAGACAAGTGGCTCTCCAGAAATCCTCCAGTTCTCCAGCACCAGGCGACTAGGACTGTTGCAGAATCCAGAGTCATGGACTAAGCAGCTGAAGAGTTTTTGCTTTCCAGTACGAAGATCATCATTGTTGGACTACCCAGATCATATTGGGTAAGCCAATCTAATAAATCCCTTTTGTATTGATTCATTTTATTAGTTCTTTTTAATACATTCATTCTATCAGTTCTGTCCCTTAAGAGAACCCTAATACTGAATGCATGGTGTCGAACGAATAGATGAATGAATAGATGCATGAACAAATAACAGGACGGCCTGAATCAGTAGGGTGTGAGAGGTTGCAGGCTGTATGTCACGGAATATCTAAATCCAACAAATGGTTGGTAGCTAAAACTCACCCCTACGGATGGGTAAATGCCATTTACTGTCCAGGTCACTGTCCATTTTCTCTCCATGTGTGAGTGCAGAGGAGGTGGAGAAGGAAGCAAGCTTGATGTATAATTATACAACAAACAATGACACCTCAGGGAAATTTGTTTTTCCTGTCCCTGTTCAAACCAACTCCTGCAAACATGTGCCTTTTTCAAGCCCGACAAATACACTGAGCTTCCACCTGAGCAATTACCATGTCAAGAAAGCCATCAAGGAGACAAGACAATCAGTAAATGTCAACATTTGAAGCATGTGGAGTCAATATGACAACCTCAGACAAACTCAGCCAGCACGTGTGATCCCTAGTGGACTTAGGGGAAGAGATTATAGGCTGGGGCCTTGAGCTTCAGGGTGGAGATGACAGCTCACCCCAAGTGGCAACAAACGCATCTAATAAAGCCATCCTGAAGAAAGCCATGAGACTGAGCATCACGTGGCAGAAATGATCCCACGTGGATGAGGGATTAGGCGTATTTTTCAGCAGCTCTACTGAAGCAGCTTTTATAAGGTCACTTTGGACTCAAAGTAACTATTAAACTAATGATAAATTTTAAGGGCTTATTGAGTACCAGGCACTGAGCTGGGTGTTGTACAAACATGACCTAATTTTAAAGAGCCCAGAAGATACACACAATTATCAGAAAAGGCAGCAGGGACTCAGAGGCTACTTCATGTGCTCAAGATAGGAAACGGAGATGGCACGGGGACTCAGGTTGACTCTAAGGAGGCCTGTCTGGTTCAAGGATGCTGCCCATCACTGTATATGTGTTCAATACACAGAGACCCCCCTCGGCTGTCTTCAAAGGAAGAATCATGATCTATTCTCCATACAAAGATCTTTCCTTTCAGAACCAAATGATTCAGTGGAGTCATATATTCCCCAAAGGGACACACTTTCTGTCTTTTCTTTTTTTTTTTTTTATGTTGCAAAAGAACCTTCTTTAATCAGTGATGTATGGTATACTTGTCTACAAATATAAGGATACATATTGATATTTAGTAAGAAATTTCATTTGTCTAGTGATATGCCAGAGATAGGGTTTTCTGTAGAATCCATGACCTCTCCACTCATATTTAGTTGGCTATATTTACAGTGCTACTCATGAATTCACTCCCATTGAGAGGGCTTTAAGTCCAAGTAGATAGCTGTTGGTTACCTCATAGATAAAAGTGCCACTACTGCACCAATAGAGACAGTTTTTTTTGTGCCAGTTGCAGTTATTATGCTTTAGAGCTAGGTTGGAATGTTGATTGATTTTTCTCCCTTAGAATCTTGCATAGTATCCTCCATAACTATGAGAGCTAGGCTTTAGGCAGGAGGCTTCCACTCAGTTCTTTCTGTCTTTTCTTTATTTTCAGTGCTGGGAATCAAACCCAGGACCTCTCACATGGTAGGTGGACATTCTGTAACTGAACTATATCTTTAGTCCTCTATTTTTTTGCACAGATACTCCGTATAAATTAACTGTTGTTCTTGCAACATTGCTTCTGTGCTTCTAATGGAAAGAATTCCAGTAATGGAATGGAAGATGAAAAGCCTTCAGCATCATAAGGATGTAGTGGAGATGGAAGAGGTCTACTGCTTATCCTTATGGGCAGCTCTGAACCATTCTCCAGCTTACAGTCTTCACTAGTCTTTTCAAGGTCCTACACGACATGACCATTATTATCCTTCACTTTTCTAGACTAGCTAAGCCTTCTCTGTATCTTTCTGCCTTGGAGACTATATTTATACTTTCTTCTTTGTTCTGTTTCTTCCAGATACCCTCCGCAACGAACCTTACTAGTCCATCAGGCCTGAGATCAAAACTTTCTTCAGAGTTACCTTTCTTTGATGGCTCACTAGTTCAGGTAAAATATTCCACATATGGTTCAGGTCCAGGTGGGAGTATAAAAATTAACAACAGGCATTTCATTTGGGGGTACACAGGGGGATGGTCTTATGGGTACTGTTGGGTTACACACAAAGTGATGCTGAGGTCACCTGGGTATTGGCAGGGCAGAGGTACCAATCCTAGGACCAGGAAACAAAGATATGTGAATGTCTCCAGAACCGAAGAGCTTGTAACTCCCACTGATACAGCTGAAGAGGCAGTGCAGGGCCAGTGCTGCGGATGAAAGCCACCTGCGGTTCTGGGCAGTGTGGGTGCCCAGTCATCTGAAAAGGGGACACACCCAGCTGCAGTAAACTTGGCAAAAAGAAGGAAAACAGGAAATGGACTCTCCTCTCCTTCTGCCTTTTAGGCTATTTCTCATTCCTGTTGTTAGCAGAACCTAATAAAACGACAGCTGCTGTCTAGAAATGGAGTTTTCAGAGTCCCTGCCCCAGCATCCAAGACAGAGTCCAGGACAGGTGTGGGCTAGCCTCCATAGCTCTCATACTTGAGGTGCAGAATGTTAATCAGAACTATACCTAAATTTTTGTGATTATTCCATATTTATCTCCTTCCATCGTCAGGCACGTCTATGGCCTAGCTTCCCAGGACAGCTGTGAATGTGGCCCAACACATTTGTAGAGAGCAATGTCATATGGCAACATCAAAAGTTTGGATACCCCTGAGCCTAGACTGTAAGCTCACTGATGGAAAGGCTACCTCGACTTGCCTCACTGCTGTCTTCCCCACACAGCAAACATGTGGAACATGAGAAGAACTCAATCATTATTTACTGAAATAGACTCAAGAAAGAACAGTGCCCAGGGTCAGATTTTCTAGAGGTAGAATGAATACTGGGATTCTTTTCTTTTTTTTTTAATTTTTTTTTTCATGTGTATGAGTGTACTGTCTGCATCCAGGTTGGTGCACCCGTGTTGTGCAATGCTGCAGAGGTCAGAAAAGGGTGTCAGATTACCCTGGAACTGGAGTTAAAGATGGTTCTTAGCCACCATGTGGGTGCTGGGAATCAAACACAGGTCCTCTGCAAGAGCAGTCTGTGCTCTTAACCACTGAGCCATCTCTCCAGCCCAGATTCTTTTCTTTAAAAAAAAAAAAAAAAAGACTTATTGCTGAGCATGGTGGCACATGCCTTTAATCCCAGCACTCAGGAGGCAGACGCTGGTGGATCTCTGTGAGTTCAAGGCCAGCCTGGTATACAGAGCAAGCTCCAAGCCAGCTGGGACTAAAGGGTGACCCTGGCTCAAAAAAATACCAAAAAAATTTTTTTTAATTTTATGTGTATGAGTGTTTGCCTACATGAATGTGTGTGTACCATGTGTGTGCCTGATGTCCCTGGAGGCCAGAAGAGAGCATCAAAGCACCTAAAACTGGAGTTACAGGTGGTTGTGAGCTGCCATGTGTGTACTAGGAGCTAAACCTAGGTCCTCTGTAAGAGCAGCAAGCTGAGCCATCTCTCTAGCCCCAGAAGACTTTTTATATATGTTTTATTTATGTCTCTCTCTCTCTCTCTCTCTCTCTCTCTCTCTGTGTGTGCGTGTGTGTGTGTGTGTGTGTGTGTGTGTGTGTGTGTGTGTGTGTGTATGCTATACACATCTAAGTGCCTGTGGACACCAAGGACTTTGGATCCCCTGGAGCTGGAGTTATAGGCAGTTGCAAGCTGCCTGACATGGGTGGTGGGATCGGAACTTGGGTCTTCCAGAAGATCAGGGAATACTCTTAGCCACTGAGCCATCTCTCTAACCTCAAGGGTTGGGATTCTTGTGTGAGTAACTGACTGAGGAAGGATCTTCAGAAAGAGGGGAGCAAAAGAGGCAATACTGGGTGCTGGGATGGGGTATAAGTGGGGTTCATTGGGTAAAGTCCTCGCCATGCAAGCATGAAGACCTTAGTTCGGATCTCTGGCACCTGTGTAAAAGCCAGGTATGGTACATCTATAACCCCAGCACAAGGGGCGTTGAAGACAGGAGGATCTCAGGGGTATGTTGGCCACCCAGGCTGGCCAAAATGGTAAGCTCTAGGTTCAGAGAAAGAACATATCCCTGAAAATAAAGAACAATAGAAGAAAATATCAGATGTTAATCTCTGCCTGTCATGTGCACCCATGTGCATATGTACAGGAACATGTACATGCATATCAGACAGACAGACAGACAGACACACACACACACACACACACACACACACACACAGCAGTGCTAGCAAGTGATAAGCTAAAGACAAGTGTTGTCAGTCAGAGAGTGGCCTTAGCCTCCTTCAGGACCTTGGACCAGGAACTATTCTCAAGGCTTGGGAGCTTGTCAGGTACTGGCTGCACTGGACGCACCCCCAGGGTAAAGGGGTGCATGCCACCTTCCTGAATGATGTTTTCTGAAGGTTAAGGGAAATTCTGCAGAGAAGAGTCAGACAACACCCCAGCCCATGGCATGGGGCATGGTGCATTCACCTACAGGGGGGGGTCACGGTGAGCCACAAACACATTCTTCTGTGAATGGTGGTATGTACTCTGTGGAGAACTACACCAGAGGCTTTGAGATCTCTTCCTATCCGAGAAATCTGCAATCTTGAGGTTGTTCTGCCATACTCCTCCAAGAAGAAGCAGATTCCTTTCATCGTGTGAAGATTTTTATCAAACATGACAGAAGCTAAAATGTTAATTGCTTGCGCCTCTGGGTAGCCTGGGCTTTGGCTTCTCTTCTGGAGCCTGGAGCAACTGCCAGCATGGCCTCGGCACACCAGGGGCCCTCGAATGGCAGATTCCATCCCTGCATGTCCTCCTCTGTGGAAGAGAGACAGTGCCCTCACTCCTTCCTAGCTGCCCGCAGGTGCCCACTCAGTGGTGGCCTGGCAGCCTCCACCAAAGAATGTCACTCTGGCCAGAGGCCCGGCCTCAGACAAAAGCCCTTTTGGAGCTAAGCCTACATCCCCTAGCTGACGGGACCCTCCCCCATCCCCGAGGAGGGAGGACAGCTAAATTCATCTCTCTCCAGCTGATGCTTCCCACAGACGAAGGTCACCTCCCTACTCAGGAAGCAAAATGCGTCTGAGCCTTTGCTGGCAGGCTTTGGCTCCCAGACAAATACCCGACTGTCCTCACAGAGAGCAAGGAAGGAGGATGAGACGCCATTGCCCCAGACTAGGCAGCGAGGGCTCCAGACACACGTGTGCACAGGGGCTGGGAGGAGGGGAACCCAGCACCGATAACAAAGGACAGAGCCTGGGCCCCAAGGAAACCTTCACAGCCAAGCCAGCCTCTGCGTTTGAAGCCAGGCTGACTTGAGCTCGAATACCTGCTCTGCTATGTGCAGTAGTGTATTACTTAGCTGAACTTCAGTCTTCTGCACTTTTCCATAAGGAGAATAATGCCATGTAAGTATCTGATTTGAAGACTGAGAGAGATAATAATATGAAGTCCCAGTGCAATGCTGGGTGATTTCTCCACAAACGAGCCTTCTAAAACACTCTCTTTTTTCCAGTACATCCATTTATTGGGCTTCTCCTTATTTTCATTTGGCCATGATGGCCGGACTCAAGATCTGCCTTCCAGGTACTTTTGATAGTCACAATGTGAGTTGCCTCTTAAGTAGCTTCTTAGTCTTATTTCACCAGATGAGCGCCCTGGTCCAGGGCTCTGCAGCTCTCTCTGATCTTCTGGAAGGAAATTCTTTGGGGGGTGTGCACTTCTCTGTTCCAGGAGCCGTGGCAGCATCTCTTACCAACAATGAGTATGGTGGCTTGATCTCACTGGGAGCCTCCAGAAATGTTGCAGGAAATCATGAGATCAAATCCAAAGTTAGGTGAGAAGAGTTTATTTCACACCAGTGGCTAGCCCACCAGCATGGGCTGAACCCCAGCAATTATTCCATAATGGAGTCAGCTCTAATACATTCTTTATTCCTTCACACAGTTGAGTCTTCAGCTATTTAAATCCCAATTTTAAATGAGTGGGTTTGGTAAACCCTTTCAGTTTGGGTTCCCTAGAAAGCATTACTAAGACTGCTGCTTATTTGGACTATAGGGTCTCCCTATAGCCCCAGCTGGCCTAGAACTCACTCCGTAGACCAGGCTGGCCTTGAACTCACAGAGATCCGCCTGCCTCTGCCTCCGGAGTGCTAGGATCAAAGGCATGCACCACCACGCCTAGCTTTGGACTTCTTACACCTCACCCAAGGTGTACCCTTAAATCAGCATCTCCTGCAAACATGGCTTTGTTCAAGACAATAACAATTACTGCAGGCAGCTCTTTGTAAGGTGTCTTTCCGCTGACTGTCAGCTCCTGAGGAAGTGTCTGTTTTGAAGCCTATTTGATTTTGCAAGTGAAATTTCAAGAGACAACATGCCAAGTGTCTCTGAGAGCTACAGTCTGGTGGGTCCTGTTATCTGCTCACAAGAGCCCTAACTCATAAATGGTGAGTGGCTGATTTTCAACATTTTGGTATTTCATTCTGTCTTCACATGGACATTCTGAGGTTGATATTGCTCTAACTACTTTGCAATTATCCTATTACACAGATGAAAAAACAATGAGATATCGCCAAGGTGGTGTGTACATCACCTGCCAATCTGGCAGTAGGACCCAAGCAATTCTTTAGGAAGCAATTCTAGCAATTTGGTGAGCATCTATTATGCTCCAAGTATACTGCACTGAGCACTGATGATAGATGAATTGTGGCATAGTGAATACCTAGTAACTGAGACAGGCAGGCATGTGTACCATGTAGTGTGACGGGCTTTAGAATACATGCACCTACACACAGCTCACTGTTCCCTTCTTGCTACAGTTCTCTCTTCAGCACTCTCTCAACAGGTTTTCAGTCTTCTAGACTCTTCCTCCCTCCTTCCAAAATCAAAACCAACCTCAGGTTGCCAAGGTCAAGAGTCAGTCTTCATCCTCACTGAACTCATAGTCTCAAAAGCAATTGAGCTGGCCATGGTGGCACAGGCCTTTAATCCCTGCACTTGGGAGGCAGAGGCAGGTGGATCTCTGTGAGTTCAAGGCCAGCCTGGTCCACACAGTGAGTTCCAAGCGAACCTGTATGGTTATAGGGAGACCCTGTCTCAAAAGACAAAAAAAAAAAAAATTGAACAGCACAGCTATTCTTTCCCTCTAACATCTTCTTGGGTTTTCATAACAGCTGAGATTCTGAACTGTTCATTCCCAGGATGCAAAGCTCCTTCTTGGTCTCCTTTGCTGAGACTTTGCCATGGCTTTGATCAGTTCATGGACACTGAAGAGCCCTGGGCCTGATCTTGGCCTGACAAGCCGTCTCGCTAGCTTCTATTCTGAGCCTGTGGATACAAGCACCACTCCTGTGCTGATAAGTCTCAAGTAGAGATCTCAGCCCCAGCCCCTCCCTATGCTCATTCCTTTAGCTTGCTAGTATTTCCACTAGGATGCCTAGTGGCCATCCCAAAGTTTCTCATAAAGCTAGCATGCTTAAAACTCTTTATTTTCTCCCCTGTACTGTTCCTAGACTGTCCCATATGTCAGTACCATCCCTTACCAAGTGGCTAAGCTCAGGAAATCCATCCTCCTCTTCTTTCCCTAGATGGCACAGCCTATCTGTCAGCAATATCTCAAGTCATATCTCAGATCTACTCACTGTCTTGTGTCCAACCATTGCTCTCGTGTTGGTCTAACTATTGCTCTCTGAGCCAATGAAATAGCTCTGAGCACATGCCTCTGCTCTGACCCACCCCAACTCAAGGAGCAGCGTCTTCTTTATTTTAAAAGATGCAAGTTAGCTCATGTCGCTCCTCTGCTTAAACCCCTGACTAGCTTCCCAGAGCTTTCATGGTGAAATCCAAGCTCCTTGGCGTAGCCCAGTAGGCTTTTTATGACTTCACTCGTCCCTTCCTGTCAGACCTCATCTACAGACCTCGCCCAGGCTCCCTCAGGACTGTCCAGTTAAGCTGCCCTAGCGCCTTCGAACTTGCTCTTCCCCCGGGTCAAGTAACCTCCCTCACATCTTTGCAGGACTGGATTTTACCACTTTCAGATCTGAACTCATACACCACCTCCTCAGTGCTACCTTCCCCTGTCAATGCTTACTTCCGCTGAGGAGTTCACTATCCCCTAGAATGGTGTCATTTGCCTCTGTCATCCCCACTAGGCCGTGAGCCCTGTGCATGTGAAGAAATAGATCTCTCACCCAAGGTCTGGTGCCCAGGTATATTTGTTACTTTTCTTGTTCTTGTGACCAAAAACCTGACAGAAGTAATTCAAGGCAGATGTTTATTTGAGCTCATAGCTCTAAGATACAGTTCTACACAGCAGAGAAGGCTTGGTGGCTGAACCTGCTTGGCCCATGGGAGCAGGAGCTGGTAGCATGGCTTGTTCACTTCCTGGTAGATCAGGACTCAAAGGGCTCAGGCCAGAAATCTGCTGGGCTACAACCCTTAAAGGTCTACCCAGTGACCCAGCTCTGCCAGCCACCTCCTCTGTTCTAATGCTTCCACAACTTCCCCATCAGTTGGAGACTAAAATGTTGTTCATGTTTTATTTATTATTTTTATTTTATGTGTATGAGTGTATTGCCTGCATGTGTGTAAGTGCACCCGTGTCTTACCATGCCTGACGGAGCCAGAAGACAGCATCAGGTTCCTCTGGAACTGGAGTTACAGGCAGTTGTTACCCACCATGTGGGTGGTGGGAATCCAACCTGGATCCTCTGCAGCCAAAAATATTTCCAAAATAATTCTTTAAAGATTTCATGCATGGATACGATGTATTTTTAATATATTCAACCTTCACTCTTTAACTTCCCCAACTCTTTGTCTAATGTTCTTTTTATTTTAATCTCTAGGTTCTCTAAGTTCAGTTAGGTACTTTATATTTTCTGTAAAGCACAGAAAAAGTACACTGTGGCTGTAGAAGAGTAATAGAAAAATGAGACTTGGGATCTTGGGAGAGGGAGGTATGGGGGATGCAGCCAATCAGAGAAAGCTGGAGCTGCTTCCTCCATCCCGCAATGCACCCCGTCATCAGTCCACCACTGAAGGAATGTGGAACCACACCTCACCGGAGGGGACCATAGCTCCAGGTTCACAGGAGGGGATCACAGCTGTCTAAATATTTAAACACATTCAGTCTATAGAGGACATTTCACACATAAAGCATAATACCAGGATACCTATATTCTATTAAAAAGACAACTACACAATATGTCCTATATTTTGAAACTTGTTAATTGCATAAAAAATAGGGTCTGTTGTAGCTACTTTCTATTGCTGTGATTAAAACACTGACCAAAACCAATCTGGGGAGGAAAGAGTTTATCATATATCTCCCAGGTCACAGTTCATCACCAAGGGAAGTCAGGGAAGGAACTCAACGCAGGAACCTAGAGGCAGGAGCTGAATCATAGTCCACGGAAAATAACTGCTTACTGGCTTGCTTCTCTAGCCTGCTCCTAGTCTGCTTTCTCATACAACTGAGGACCACTTGCCCAGGGGTGGACAGCCACAGTGGGCTGGGCCCTCCCACATCACTTAATAATCAAGAAATGCTCCACAGACATGTACTGTGAAGGGAATTCCCCAACTGAGGCTCCCTCTTCCCAGGTGCGTCCAGTCGACTCTAAAGTTGTCCAGCACAGGGTCCTATAATGAGCATGATCAGAAGCCTTACTTTATATTGGGCGTTAAGGGAGGGCCTTTGAGAAGGAGAGGCCATGAAATGGGATCTGAGGAATGGGAGCCAACATCTATAGAAAGTGGTGGGGAAAAGCATTTCAGACAGGGAGAGCAGAGCAGGCTACGGACAAGTACATGCAGAGGATGAGGAAGACGGACCTGCGGGTTCCATTTTAAAAATAAAAGAGAGTTGGATAATTTCATTTTGATTTAATATATTACAAACATCTTTTCATGCCATTAAATCATTTGAGGTTCTTTACTGTTTTGTTTGCTCTTACAAACAATACTGCATTGAATACTTGTTTTAAAAAATAGCCACATCCAGGAGCCTTGGGCTGTGTGGGTTTGGGCATAGCTGCTTGCAAATTGGTTTTACATGAAGGATGCTTGTATTCATTGCTTATTATGTATTGTTAAAATAAATAAATAAAATTTAAAAAATAGCTTTATGCTTATAGTCAAACTGAGTAGAATGTACAAAGAGCTCAAATATCCTCTCCCTTTCCACAGTGCTTTTCTCACCGTCAAGGTCTTACAATTGAGCAATAGAATTGTGATGACCAAATCTAGGCTGACACATCATTATTATCCCAATGACTGTTCGCATTAGGGGTTTCTTTGGGTATAGTGTGTTTTTTAACCTAAAAATAAAGAGGTTGCACCGGCTGCCCTTTAAAAAAAAATAGCCACATCCCCAGGGTGGTTAAAACAAAAAGACAATACCAAGTGGCGACAGTGATGATTGTAAAGAGCTGAAATGTTCATGTTCTGGTGGTGAGTGTGAATTGATACAACTGCTTTGGAAAAGCTCTTGGGCAGAATCTGCTACAGCTAGCAACATTTACCCTGGCTCTATATCTAACAGGGGTCAGGCACATGCCATTCAAAAGACATGTGCGAAAAGATTAATAGCAACCCTGCTTATGGTAGCAGAAAACAAAACAAAAATAACCCAGATGTCCATCAATAACAGTAAAGTGATGAGATGCCCATAGAATGGAATCTGTACAGCAATTAAAATTAAACAAATTATGGCTACACACAACATGGATGAGTCTCATAAATATAATGCTGACTGATGAAAACCAAATACAAAGAACTAGACTTGGTATATATATATATATATATATATATATATATATATATATATTTGTCATTTACCTATATATACATCCAATAGATAGATGATATTAGATAGATAGATGATAGATGATATTAGATAGAGAGATGATAGATGATGGATGATAGATAGATGATAGATGATAGATAGATGATAGATGATTGATAGATGATATTAGATAGAGAGATGATAGATGATGGATGATAGATAGATGATAGATGATAGATAGATGATAGATGATTGATAGATGATATTAGATAGAGAGATGATAGATGATGGATGATAGATAGATGATAGATGATAGATAGATGATAGATGATTGATAGATGATATTAGATAGAGAGATGATAGATGATGGATGATAGATAGATGATAGATGATAGATAGATGATAGATGATTGATAGATGATATTAGATAGAGAGATGATAGATGATGGATGATAGATAGATGATAGATGATAGATAGATAGATGGTAGATGATTGATAGATGATAGATAGATAATAGATAGATGATAGATAGATAGATAGATAGATGGTAGATGATAGATAGATAGATAGATAGATAGATAGATAGATAGATAGATGATAGATAGTCTGAAAGGGTAATCACAAATGTGGTATTAGAGGTCAGGGTCAAGAAAGATCATAAAAGGAAGACTTTGTCAGGAAAGGACACAACTCTGATTTTTGTTCTAAGTATGACTACATGCTTGGGCCACTGTTCATAGAGCTGAGTGCTTATAACTTGGGCCTGTATAATGACTTTTCCATGATGTATTATACTTCAACAAGAAGTCTTTATGTATCCATGATTCATATTCATCAAGAAGATCCCCAAGTATGAATTTTCATTGCTGAAGCAAAGGCAAATGGTACTGTTGTGACTCTCGCAAAGAGAGATGCTGAAGTCCTAAACCTCCCATACTTGTTTATAAATAAAACCCTATTTGGAAATAGGTTCTTTGTAGATGTGACCAAGATAGATAAGGTCATATTGGATTAGGATGGGTCCTAAATCCAGTAACTGGTGTCTTTATCAGGGGAGAGAGGCTTGGAGACACTGATCCTTGGGGAAAAGGCCATGTGACATGCAGCAGAGAGGACAGTGTTGCCACTGCAAGACAAGGATATGTCAGATCACTCATAACCACCAGAAGCTGTGAGAAGGCCCTGGAATGGATTCCACTCTTGGGGCCCAGAAGGAAGTTATCCCACCAAAACCTTGATTTCTGACTTCTGGCCTTCTCAGCTCTGAGATAGTCCAGTTTGCTTTAAGCTACCCAGTTTGTGATCGTTTGCTATGGCAGCCCCAGGGCGTTAACTTACACACAAAATTCCAAGAAAGATTACATTCTCATCCCCGTGCAGCCTCCTGGTGGAAGGCAGAGAAGGTCCCCTAGGCTTGGTTCGAACTTCATTCTTGTTTTCAGCTGGGTCATCTTTCTGACTTTCTAGAAATGACTCAGTCAGTCTCCCCTGAACAGAGCTCATGAGCAGAACCTGGAGGCAGAGGACTGGTATGGTAGGAGAGGAGGAAGTCAGGAGACAGGATTTCTACAGAACACCCATCCCCATTCTCTGCTGCTAACATTTCTTTTTTTTTTTTTTTTTATTTCTATATGTGTATGAATGTACTGCCTGCATGCAAGTCTGTGCACCCGTGTCGTGCAACGCCGCGGAGGTCAGAAGAGGGTGTCGGATTCCCCTGGAACTGGAGTTCTCCTGGAATTGGAGTTTCAGACAGTTCTCAGCCGCCATGTGGGTGCTGGGGATCGAACCCGGGTCCTCTGTAAGAGCGGTCAGCGCTCCTAACCTAGGCCATCTCTCCAGTCCCTGCTGCTAACATTTCTTGAAGACATTACTACCCTTCTCACTAAACTCCCAATTCTCATTACATAAATAACTCAGGGTTACTTTATAAAAATGGGGAAACACACAAAAGCAAATGAAATACATTAAAACAATTCATCATCCACATCCAGACTGCTGCCTTTTGCATTTTGGTCTGTTACATCATGGGAGTGAAACAGTGTTTTCTAAAAGCTTCTTTAAGCATGGTTGCCACTTTTCCAACAGACATCAGACTGTTTCAGATTTCCAGAGCTAGGAGCTGGTATCAGTGTGAAGACCTTCCTGTTTCAGCCTTCATACATCAGGTGCCCCCTTCCATTTTGCTTCCTCTGTCTTATCGATCCCAGTCTGCTGGTTTATGTCCTGGAATATTGTGTTGGATGCTTCCTGCTATTCTTCCAGATCCCTCTCTGTTTCTTTCCACCCGTTCTGGGTGTCAGGGAGCTTAACTATAGGGTGGAGGAATGTCAATAGGCAAGGTGGCCCTCTGTCGTCTGATTGGGTTTGGCCAGTAGGACACCATCAGGAGATCCAGAGGTGGTAGGAAGAAAAGCAAAGGTATTACCATCTGTGTTCCCTCACTGGTGGTGAGTTAACCCTCTGAAGGGCAGTGGACGACCAGTGCCAGAGCCCCCTGAGGATGGAACGGCTCTCCACCGAGTCTGCCCCCTCCATGCAAGGACACAGCCAGGTCTCCCTACCCTTACAACTTTGTAATTAATCTTTTAATAAATTCTCCAACTCTGCAATTTTATGCTTATCTTTTCCTTCCTGGATTGTGGTATTGCATATATGAATCCTTATAATACATTAAATGTGCCTTTGTGCACAATGTATTTAACAAATCAGGAGTGGAGGATCACTGGGGATTTGCCAAGAACTGTGCAGGGTTATCTCGAATTTGCACTGTACAGATACAAGAGACTACCTGAGCCTAGGTAGCAGTTAAGTGCAGAAAAGTAATGAGGAGCTGATGAGCTTTTATTCGCATTTGTTTTTTTTTCTATTTTTTTTATTTTTTAGTTTTTTTCTTTTTTTTTATTTTTTGTATGTGCTATGACATGTACTGTCTGCATGCAGGTCTTTTGCACCCATGTCGTGCAAATGCAGCGAGGTCCAGAAAGAGCGGGTCTCGGATTTCCCTGGATAAACTGGGTCTCCTGGAATTGGAGTTCTCAGAGGTTTTAGCGCCATGTGGGTGCTGGGGATCGAACCGGAGGTCCTCTGCAAAGAGCGTCATGTGTGCTCTTAACCGCTTAGGGACATATTAGCTTCCAGACCCCTGCCATTTGTTTTTAATGTAATCTATTTAATTGTGAGCTTATGTAATATAGTTTTTAATAACTGCTGTTCAGAGCTGGCTTGCAAAGTTCTTGAAAATTTAATAATCAGCTCTTGCAAGCTGGTCCAAGTTGGCTCCACATACTGTTGTATGAGCTAAAGCTCAAACTGGGTCTGGGGGAGGATGTGGCATATATGTCCGGCTCGGTGGGTGGTGCCCTTGCAACTCTTCTTATACACTCTGTGATTACAACAAGAAGTCGGGAAAAACACACCTATAGAAGTCGTTTTTCTCTTCACTGTGTCAACATAGTCAACAGAAGAAACTTCTGAGTGGAAAGATTCATTTTGGCTCTAAGGTTCAGAAGTTGAGTCGCCGTCACTGTGTAAGCATGGTGGTTGTGGATGGACATGAGGACGCCTCGTGGAGAGGACGGATGATGGCAGTGGAGCGCTGGTGGAGCTAGGACGTATGGTGGAGGTGGACGCATGATGGAAGTGGACACATGATGGAGGTGGACACCTGGTGGAGGTGGAAATGCTGATGGAGCGCGGTGCACGGTCGGAACACAGTGCGAGCACAGGTGGACGGTGGTAACGCATGATGGAGTGGATGCTGGTGGAGGTGACATGATAGGGGTGGACACATGGTGGAGGCTGGATGAATGGTGGAGGTTTACACAATCGCGTGGAGGAGGTGGACCATGAGGGAGGTGGACACAATGGTGGAAGGTGGACACATGGTGGAGGTGGACACATGTGGAGGATTAGACACTCTGGTGGGTGGACACATCGTGGATGACAATGGTGGATGCGTGGATGATGGTGGGATGGGTGGACGCATGGTGGAGGTGGACAACATGTTAGGTGGCTGTGCTGAGGGACCTGCTCATACACCTTGCTGCAGACAGAGGCAGCACAGCAGGAGGATGAAAAAGATGGTCAGCGACTTAAAAGCCACTGGTGCTCTTGCAGAGGACTCAAAGGTTTGGTTCCCAGCACCCACTGAGATAATAACAACCATCTGTAGATAATTCCAGTTCCAGAGGATTCTGTGCTTTCTTCTGTTCCTCATGCGGCGTTGCGGTGCTCACAGCTCAAGTTTATTACATGCAGGCAACCACACCATCATCACCCATAAAACGAAAAGTAAATATAATCCAGGAAAACAAACAAAAAAAGACCGACAGATAAAAGCTGGAGGCCAGGACAAGCCTTCAACATCCATCTCCAATGACCTACTTCTCACGGGCAGGAGACCCATCTAAAGGTTCTATCACCTCTCACATCCAGCATCCCTGACTGAGGACGAGGTGTTCAAACTGGAGCTTTGAGGGCACATTGCAGACTCCCAATATAACAACAACTTAAAAGCACCTTTATGAAGCGAGGTCACTAACCTTGCTTTATTCTCAGGAACATGGACTACCAGGTTTACGCGCATGCATTTATGGGTTCACTTGATGAAATTACTGTCCTCAGCCATAAGTTCAGAATTTAGGCCTAAGAAAAGAACTATAAAAAAATTGGGGTTGAGAGAAAGTTTATAAGATTCTGAATTTCCTAGGGACAAGAACATCTACAGAGCAGAGAATTTGGGTCTGTATCATTCACTTGAGTAGGTAGGAATGAACAGAAGGTGTGGTGATTTGTCGGAATGTGTTCTGAAGGAAACAGACTCTAGAGTCATACATAGCATGTAGATTTTGAAGAAAATAATGTGGTTAGTAGGATACAAAAGTAAGGAAAGAATATAGATATAGAGGGCTAGGAGAGATGGGCTCAGCAGTTATAAAAGCAATGGCTGTTCTTGCAGAGGACCCAGGTTCAGTCATTCCCAGCACCCACATTGCGGCTAAACAACTTTGGGAACTCCAGTTCCAGGTGAACGACTTCAATTCTTGACCTCCTTGAGGCATAAAGACACAGGTGTACTTACACACACTCCAGGTAATAACCCATACACATAAATATAAAAAAAAAAAAATAAGCCAGGTGGTGCGCACACCTTTAATCCCCAGCACTTGGGGGCAGAAGCAGGTAGATCTTCTGTGAGTTTCAAAGGCCAGACTGGTTCTACAAGTGCAGTTACAGGCCATCTGGGCTACAAGGGAACCTTGCCTCTCAAAAGACAAAAAAAATTAAATATATTTTTATATTATTTAATTATATCATTATTATTATTTTCTTCTATTTTAAATGACTGGGTCCTCCCTGTAGTCCAGTTAGCTGGAACTCCACTATGTAGATACGGTCTGGCCTTGAACTCAAGAGATTTCCTGCTCTGCTCCATAATGCGGATTAAAGACACACACAAAAAAAATAATCATAAATACATTTTCTTAAAAAAAAAAAAGAGCCAGCATTGTGGTGCATGCCTTCTGATCCTCAGCACATCAGGAGGCAGAAGCAGGTGGATCTCTGTGAGTTCATGCAAGCCTGGTCTGTGAGTGAGTTCCACAGCAAGCTGGGGCTTATAGGGAGCCTTTCTCAAGAACACCCAAAAAAACAAAAAAAAAAAAAAAAAAAAAAAAGAGAATAAATACTCTGAAGGACAGTGATATTCTATTTGNAGAATATCACCGTCCTTCAGGTATTATCTCTGCCTTTTTTTCCTCTTTTTTTTTTTTTTTTTTTTTGGTGTTTGTTCCTTGAGACAAGGTCTCCCATAGCAGCCAGCTGGCTTTGGAACTCACTCTACAGACAGGCTGCCTTGAACCACAGAGATCCACCTGCTTCTCCTCCTGAGTCTGGAATACAGGCATGACACACCATGCCTGGCTTCTTTTTTTTTTTTAAGAAAAATTTATTTATGAACTGAGTGGATGGTGCATGCCTTAATCCAGTATTCTGTAGCAGATGCAGGTGAATCTCTGTGAGTTCAAGGCCACCGATCCTTACATAGTGGGTTTCAAGCTATGGGAGCTACAGGGAGACATCATGTTCTTAAATGAAAGAAAATAATAATAATGATTAATTAAAAATAATATAAAAATATTTATTTTTTTGTCTTTTTGAGACAATGGTCTCCTTGTGCCCAGATGCCTGTAACGCACTACATGTAGACCATGCTGGCCTTAAACTCACAGAAGATCTACCTTGCTTCTGCCCCCAAGTGCTGGGATTAAAGGTGTGCGCCACCACGACTGGCTTTATTTTTATTTAATTTTATGTGTATTTTTTTTTGGTGTTTCTTGAGACAGGGTCTCCCTATAGCCCCAGCTGGCTTGGAACTCACTCTACAGACCAGGCTGGCCTTGAACTCACAGAGATCCACCTGCTTCTGCCTCCTGAGTGCTGAGATCAAAGGCATGCACCACCATGCCTGGCTTCTTTTTTTTTTTTAAGAAAAATTTATTTATAACTGAGTGGGATGGTGCATGCCTTAATCCCAGTATTCTGGAAGCAGATGCAGGTGAATCTCTGTGAGTTCAAGGCCAGCCTGATCTACATAGTGAGTTCCAAGCTAACTGGAGCTACAGGGAGACCCAGTCTTAAAAAGAAAGAAAATAATAATAATGATAATAATAATAATATAAAAATAATTTAATTTTTTTTGTCTTTTTGAGACAAGGTCTCCTTGTAGCCCAGATGGCCTGTAACTCACTATGTAGACCAGGCTGGCCTTGAACTCACAGAGATCTACCTGCTTCTGCCCCCAAGTGCTGGGATTAAAGGTGTGCGCCACCACGACTGGCTTATTTTTATTTTATTTTATGTGTATGGGTGTATTACCTGTATGTGTGTAAGTACACCTGTGTCGTGTGATGCCCAAGGAGGCAAGAAGAAGTCAGATCACCTGGAACTGGAGTTCCCAATAGTTGTTAGCCTCAATGTGGGTGCTGGGAACTGAACCTGGGTCCTCTGCAAGAACAGCCAGTGCTTTTAACTGCTGAGCCATCTCTCCAGCCCCATATTCTATATCTTTCTTACTTTTATCCTGACACCCTATTTCTTCAAATCTACATTGCTATGTAGACTCTAGGTTGTTTCCTTCAGAACACATTTCCGACAATCACCACACATTCTTGTTTTCATTCTACCACTCAGTGAATGACAGACCCAAATCTCTGCTCTCGTAGATGATGTCCCAGGAAATCAGAATCTTATAAACTTTTCAACCCCAATTTTTAGTTCTTTTCTAGGCCTAAATTCTGAACTTATGCTGAGGACAGTAATTTCACAAGTAACCCATAATGCATGCGCGAACCTGGAGTCCATGTTCCTGAGATAAACAGAGTGACCTCGCTTCATAAAGGTGCTTTTAAGTTGTTGTTATATTGGGAGTCTGCAATGTGCCCTCAAAGCTCCAGTTTGAACACCTCGTCCTCAGTCAGGGATGCTGGATGTGAGAGGTGATAGAACCTTTAGATGGGTCTCCTGCCCGTGAGAAGTAGGTCATTGGAGATGGATGTTGAAGGCTTGTCCTGCCTCCAGTTTTACTCTCCGGTCTTTTTTTTTTTTTCCTGGATATATTTATTTTCGTTTTATGTGTATGAATGTTTTGCCTGCATGTATATAACTGAGCTGTGAGCACGCAACGCCCATGGAGGACAGAAGAAAGCACAGAATCCTCTGGAACTGGACTTACTGATGGTTGTTATCTACATGTGGTGCTGGGAACCAAACCTGAGTCCTCTGCAAGAGCAGCCAGTGCTTTTAATCTCTGAGCCATCTTTTCATCCTCCTGCTGTCTGCCTCTTGATCTGCAAGGTGTAAGGGTCCTCAGCCATGTGTCCACCTCCATCATGTGTCCACCTCCACCATGCGTCCACCTCCACCATGCATCCACCTCCACCATGCATCCACCTCCACCAGGTGTCCACCTCCACCAGGTGTCTACCTCCATCATGTGTCCACCTCCACCATGTGTCCACCTCCACCATGTGTCCACCTCCACCATGTGTCCACCTCCCTCCACCATGTGTAAACCTCCACCATGCATCCACCTCCACCATGTGTCCACCTCCATCATGTGTCCACCTCCACCAGGCATCCACCTCCATCATGCGTCCACCTCCACCATGTGCCCGCCTCCACCATGTGTCCACCTTCACCAGGTGTCCACCTCCATCATGTGTCCACCTCCACCAGGTGTCCACCTCCATCATGTGTCCACTTCCATCATGCGTCCACCTCCACCATACGTCCAGCTCCACCAGGCGTCCACCTCCATCATGCGTCCTCCTCCACGAGGCGTCCATGTCCATCCACACCACCATGCCTTACACAGTGAGGGACTCAACTTCTGCAACCAGGAGCCAAAATGAATCTTTCCACTCAGAAGTTTCTTCTGTTGACTATGTTGACACAGTGAAGAGAAAAACGACTTCTATAGGTGTGTTTTTCCCGACTTCTTGTTGTAATCACAGAGTGTATAAGAAGAGTTGCAAGGGCACCACCCACCGAGCCGGACATATATGCCACATCCTCCCCCAGACCCAGTTTGAGCTTTAGCTCATACAACAGTATGTGGAGCCAACTTGGACCAGCTTGCAAGAGCTGATTATTAAATTTTCAAGAACTTTGCAAGCCAGCTCTGAACAGCAGTTATTAAAAACTATATTACATAAGCTCACAATTAAATAGATTACATTAAAAACAAATGCAGGGGCTGGAGAGATAGCCTAGCGGTTAAGAGCACCAACGCTCTTGCAGAGGACCCGGGTTCGATCCCCAGCACCCACATGGCGGCTAAGAACCGTCTGTAACTCCAATTCCAGGAGAACTCCAGTTCCAGGGGAATCCGAGACCCTCTTCTGACCTCCGCGGCATTGCACGACATGGGTGCACAGACCTGCATGCAGACAGTACATTCATACACATACAAAAATAAAAAAAAATAAAAAAAAATAAAAAAAATAAAATAAAATAAAAACAAATGCAATAAAAGCTCATCAGCTCCTCATTACTTTTCTGCACTTAACTGCTACCTAGGCTCAGGTAGTCTCTTGTATCTGTACAGTGCAAATTCGAGATAACCCTGCACAGTTCTTGGCAAATCCCCAGTGATCCTCCACTGCTGCCCTGAAATCAGCTGCGGTGGGAGTGTCTGCACCTTGGAAATTAGCAAACACTGCAAATTGAGTTCTGTCCCAAGAGCTGGTTGTTAAACTCTGACGACTTAATCCTTACAACATCCCCACAGATGGATGCTTTTTCATTTTACAGAAGAAAAACATGAGGTATTAAGGAGATAAATATTCCAAATCTTAAAGCTAATCCAAAAGCAAAAGGTAGAATAAAGACTGCAACTCGAATTCATTAAACTCCTGAATTGGTACAAGCTACACCACTAAAGTAGCTAATCCCTCAAGTGGCCATTGGGATTAAAGGCTCGATCCCCCGATCCCCCCTAGGGGCACTGTTTGGACGCAGAGGAACCTCCTGGAGATGAAGCCTTACTGGAGATGGTACTGATTCCTTTTGTCCCTTAACACAAACTAGAGACACTTGGGTAGGGGGAGCCTCGACTGAGGGATCCCCTCTATCAGATTGGCCTGTGGGAGTGTCTGTGGGCCATTGTTCCCCTCTATCAGATTGGCCTGTGGGAGTGTCTGTGGGCCATCTTCTCCTCTATCAGATTGGCCTGTGGGAGTGTCTGTGGGCCAACATTCTCCTCTATCAGATTGGACTGTGGGAGTGTCTGTGTACCATCGTTCTCCTCTATCAGATTGGTCTGTAGGAGTGTCTGTGGGCCATCGTTCTCCTCTATCAGATTGGCTGGTGGGAGTGTCTGTGGGCCATCATTCCCCTCTTCCAGCTTGGCCTGTGGGAGTGTCTGTGGGCCAACGTTCCCCTCTACCAGATTGGCCTGTGGGAGTGTCTGTGGGACATCGTTCCCCTCTATCAGATTGGCCTGTGTGAGTGTCTGTGGGCCATCATTCTCCTCTATCAGATTGGCCTGTGGGAATGTCTGTGGGCCAACGTTCTCCTCTGTCAGATTGGCCTGTGGGAGTGTCTATGGGCCTCTATCAGATTGGCCTGTGGGAGTGTCTGTGGGCCATCCTCTACCAGATTGGCCTGTGGGAGTGTCTGTGGGCCATCGTTCCCCTCTATCAGATTGGCCTATGGGATTGTCTGTGGGGCATTGTTCCCCTCTGTCAGATTGGCCTGTGGGAGTGTCTGTGGGCCATTGTTCCCCTCTGTCAGATTGGCCTGTGGGAGTGTCTGTGGGCCAATGTCCTCCTCTATCAGATTGGCCTGTGGGAGTGTCTGTGGGCCATCGTTCCCCTGTATCAGATTGGCCTGTGGGAGTGTCTGTGGGCCATCGTTCCCCTCTATCAGATTGGCCTGTGGGAGTGTCTGTGGGCCATCATTCCCCTCTATCAGATTGGCCTGTGGGAGTGTCTGTGGGCCATCGTTCCCCTCTATCAGATTGGCCTGTGGGAGTGTCTGTGGGCCATCGTTCCCCTCTATCAGATTGGCCTGTGGGAGTGTCTGTGGGCCATCGTTCCCCTCTATCAGATTGGCCTGTGGGAGTGTCTGTGGGCCATCGTTCCCCTCTATCAGATTGGCCTGTGGGAGTGTCTGTGGGCCATCGTTCCCCTCTATCAGATTGGCCTGTGGGAGTGTCTGTGGGCCATCGTTCCCCTCTATCAGATTGGCCTGTGGGAGTGTCTGTGGGCCATCGTTCCCCTCTGTCAGATTGGCCTGTGGGAGTGTCTGTGGGCCATCGTTCCCCTCTATCAGATTGGCCTGTGGGAGTGTCTGTGGGCCATCGTTCCCCTCTATCAGATTGGCCTGTGGGAGTGTCTGTGGGCCATCGTTCCCCTCTATCAGATTCGCCTGTGGGAGTGTCTGTGGGCCATCGTTCCCCTCTATCAGATTGGCCTGTGGGAGTGTCTGTGGGCCATCGTTCCCCTCTATCAGATTCACCTGTGGGAGTGTCTGTGGGCCAACGTCCTCCTCTATCAGATTGGCCTGTGGGAGTGTCTGTGGGCCATCTTCTCCTCTATCAGATTGGCCCGTGGGAGTGTCTGTGGGCCATCATTCCCCTCTGTCAGATTGGCCTGTGGGATTGTCTGTGGGCCATCGTTCCCCTCTGTCAGATTGGCCTGTGGGAGTGTCTGTGGGCCATCGTTCCCCTCTATCAGATTGGCCGGTGGGAGTGTCTGTGGGCCATCATTTTATTTTATTTTATTTATTTCTGTATGTGTATGAATGTACTGTCTGCATGCAAGTTTGTGCACCCGTGTCGTGCAATGCCGCAGAAATCAGAAGTTGGTTGATGTAGGAGGCCCCAGCCCACTTTAGGCAGTGCCATCCTTAGGCAAGTGGGCCTGAGGTGTGTGTGAAAAGCAGTTAAGCTCACCAGGAGGATGTAAGCCAGTAAGCACCATTCCTGGCTCTGCCTTACTTCCTGTCTCCAGATTCCTGTCTTGGCTTCCTCAAAGATGGACTGTGAAATAAACACTTTCCTCCCCCAAGTTGCTTCTGGGTTGTGGTGTTTATCACAACAGAAAGCTAACTGAAATAGAGGTTCTTACGTGATCGGGAGGAAGTTATTATGTGAGCCTTTGGATATTCCAATTGACTCCTCAGAAAAAGGCTGATATTAAAGGAGTAAGCCTGGCTGAAGGCATGCCAGGTCTCTGCCCTGATTCCAGATGTGTCCACTTGATATCCTGAGTTCCAACCATGACATTCCACCTTCTACTACTCTCACCAGATGCCAGATGCCACATCCACTGTGCTGATAGATCTTGGGTTTTGAACCTCTAAAACCCTAAACTAGGTAAATCTTTCTCTTCACAAAGTTATCTGCCTTGGGACAGTGAGGAAGATCCCAAAGGTAATGGAACAGTCAGGGCACAGAGAGTAATCAATCAGCAGAACTTCGTTCTCATCCTGTATAGACAAGGAAACTGGGCACAGAGGGGTTGAAGCTATTTGCCCCAAATTACACATTTAATAAGGAGAAAGAGAGTGGGTTCAAGACAAGAGTTCTGGCCGCAGAGCCAACATACTTGCACACATTCAGATCCGCTCAGGAACTGGAATGGCCAGGACATAGCAGCCACTGTCCCCATCTCTGTGCTTCCCCTTCCTTGTCACACGATATTTTAGTTACCCTACCTCCTCTACACACGTGCTTTGTTGCCCTCTTTCTACTCTGGTTTGCCCACTCCTACCTCACAGTTTCAGAGTTCACATGTCTTCAATTTAAGGACCTGCCCGGGCTGATAGAATGACTGTGTTCCAGAAAATGCCAACTTCCCAGGAGATAGGATCAGCTTGGGTTACTCAGCTGCCCCAGCTCACTCAACAACTCAAGCAGGGCTGCTGGGCATGTACCTGTGGGGATGAGAAGAGATGCTGGGGGCGGGAGTGTAGACCACAATACGTGAGGATGCCTGCAGCCTTTCCACTGGGCACCCAGCCAATGGCACCTTGGGATGCAAGGAAAATACCAAGTATATTAACCTCTTTGCTAAGTCTTGGAATGGACTGCACATATACTGACTCCTTTAACAGAGTAACACTGCAAAGTCATACCACCACCACCACCACCACCATCATCCTTTTACAGATCATAGAACTGAAGAACAGAGAGGTCAAGAATGTTGGCCATGTTCAGGAGTCATCCCTCAGCCTCCATGGGAGATGAGTTCCAGTTCCTCACATAGACACCCCAATCCCTGGATTCTCCCATCCCTTATATGAAGTAGAATTCTGCTGACACATATACTCTCTCCATGTTACTTATCCTACTAGAAGCACACACGGTGTCAGTCACCACGCCATATTGTTTAGAGAGAAAAAACAAAAAAAAAAAAAAAAAAAGAAAAAAAGCCTGTACACATTTAGCACAGACATAGTCTTTTCCAAATATTTTTCATTCACCATGGGTTGAATCTGAAGAGACACATAACAGAGCACAGACTGCATTTAGCAAGTGCCATGGCACGTAGTCCAGCATGGGCTGCCCATCTTCCCTGTGGATGCTTTGATCTGCTCTTCTCTCTGTCCCTGCTGACCACTCAGATGAGGAGCTGCTGCAAAGAACAAATCAGAGCTTTATAAACTCTGTTAACAAGTAAAATTGGGGACTGGGGAGATGGCTCAGCAGTTAAGAGCTCTGACTGCTCCTGTAGAAGACCTGGGTTTGAGTCCTAGCACCCACATTGTGGCAAACAACCATCTATAATTCCAGTTCCAGGTGTTCTAACACCCTCCTCTGACCTCCATGGGCACTGCAGGACATGGGTGCACTCACATACATGCAGGCAATACACTCACACATAAAATAAAAATAACAAATGAAATATATTTTAAAGTAAACATATCCCCTATGTTTCTATGTCATCTTTTATGTTGGAATCAAAGCAATGGCCGGATACAAAGGCAGACAAGACACTGAACTTCAGCTTGCCTTCCCAGCCGTCTGCAACATTCCTCCCAGAACAGCCACCCGTGGCCTCACACCGTGTCTCTGGTGAACCCTAACATGTCATGTAGAAGTGGTAATAATCTTTTACTCTGGTGGTTCTTGTTTGTCTTGTGTGAGACATGTTCTCCCCATGTAGCCCAGTCTGGCTTTGAACTTGGGATCATCCAGACTCTCAAGGGCTGGAATTAAAGGTTTAGGCTGACACAGCTGGCAATAAGGTTTTGGTTTTGGTTTTTAAATGATTTATAAAAACTTTATGCATATGAGTGTTTTGCCATCATGCGTGTAAGTGCATTGTGTGTGTGCAATGCCCACAGAGAGCAGAAGGTGGCATTTGATTCCCTGGAACTGGAGTTACAGGTGGTTGTTAGCCATCAAGAGGGTGCTGGGAATGGAACCCACATCCTCTACAAGAGCAACGGGTGATTTTAACCTCTGAGCCATCCCTCTAGCCCCTGTTTTTGTTCTTATTGTTCTCAGTACTGGGGACTGAACCCAGGACCTCATACATGCTAGGCAAACACTCTCCCACTGAGCTATACCCCCAGCCCTTTATTTACTTTTTATTTTCAGACAGGGCCTCACGGAGCTGGAGAGATGGCCTAGCGGTTAAGAGCACCAACTGCTCTTGCAGAGGACCCGGGTTCGATCCCCAGCACTCACATGGCAGCTGAGAGTCCTCTTTGACTCCAGTTCCAGGGGAATCTGACACCCTCTTCTGACCCCTGTGGCATTGCACAACACGGGTGCCTACATGCAGACAGTACATTCATACACATAAAAATAAATAAATAAATAAACAAATAAATAAATAAAGACAGGGCCTCACTAAGTTTTGGCAGGCTTTGAAATCATTCTGTAGTCCAGGCTGGTCTTGAACTTGAAATTCTCTTACCATCATGTCCCCAGCAACTGGAATTTCAATTCTGTGTCACCAGGCCAGGCACAGTAAGTTTTCATTACACAGATAGTTCTGGCTTCTTTTCTCTAGTGAGAGCTTGCAGGGGGTAGGAGAGAGGCAGGTGAATAGACCATAGGAAGCAGAACTCGGAGGAGGCTGGTTGGGAGGCAGCAGGGACTGCAGAGCGAGGGACACCAAAGCAGATGTTGGTGTGACAGCTGCCCTCTTCAGAACCTGACCATCAGAGTCACCAGCAGCTGCAAGGCTTCCTATTACACAGATGAAGAAACCAAGACCCCGTTCTGCAGCAGGCTGGGTGCTTCAGTCTCTCTTCTGACTCACAGGTTACTTCTGCTAACCCTTCAAAAAGCCCCTGAAAGTGTTCCAGGGAGGTTTCCTCTGCCTAAGGCAGGTGCCAGTCACCCAGGGCTGCAGGCATGTGCACAGGGCAGAGGCAGGACACAGTTTCTCAGTCTGGGTCTCCTTGGGTGTTCCCACCTCCACCACCATTCCTGCTGGGTTGAAAGCTCTGCCACCTTAGAACAGTCATTCTCTGTGTCACTTTCCCTCTGCCCGGTGGCTATGGCCTCCCTCTTCTGCTCATCAAACTTCCTGTCCTCTCCCTGCCAATCATACCTTTCTAGCACCAGCGACTGCATTCCTGCAGTTGGCTTCTGTGTTAGATGAAAGGAACCTGAGCCTCAGGCCCTGGATGGTTAACTTGACAGGATGCTCAGTCAGCTAAGACCTAGCTTTGGTCATGCCTGTGAGGGATTATCTTGATTGGTTGATTAGGGCAGGAAGAGCCACCCTAAAAGGGAGGGGCAGCATCCTCTGAACTGGGGTCCTGGGCTGCATAAAGAAGGGGAAGCTAGCTGAGCTTCAGTGATCACCCTCTCCACTTCCTGCTGTGGATGCAGCATGTCGGCTGCACCAAGCTGCTCCCAGAAGGACTTCCCCTCAAAACGAACTGCATCCTTGACCTGTGAGCCAAAATAAACCTGTTTTCTCTTAAGCTGCTCTTTTTTTTTAATGTGTATGAACATACTGTCTGCACGTAGGTCTGTGCACCCGTGTCGTGCAATGCCGCGGAGGTCAGAAGAGGGTGTCGGATTCCCCTGGAACTGGAGTCAAAGACGACTCTCAGCTGCCACGTGGGTGCTGGGGATCAAACCCGGGTCCTCGGCAAGAGCAGCCGGTGCTCTTAACCGCTAGGCCATCTCTCCAGCCCCTTAAGCTGCTTTTGTCGGGATGTTTTATCACAGCAATAGAAGTGACTAAAAAGACCCATTCATAGGGGTAAGAAAGGCAGTCTGAGGGTCAAGTGCATAGCCAGCGGCCTCCAAACCCCATGTTTCCCCACCAGCTCCACCTTTACACACTCATTTTTGGTGGACTCTTTTTTTCTTCTGTTTCAACAGGAATGTTGGCCTCTAGGTAGAAACCACCCCCACTTCCTGTTGCCCATTTCCACTTCCTGTTGCCCGCCTCTACAGGAGCCTGCATTCACATTATCCTCAGTGCTTGCCCTCTGCCCCACCTCAGTGAACCCAACCTCTCCACAACCACAGCAGGAGGTGCCAGGATTATGCCCATTTCCAGACAAGGAAACAGAGTCAGGAATATCACAAAACAAAGGACAGCCCTCAACTCACAGCCAGAGCCTGGGGCCTCAACTACCACACCACGCTGCCCTGGGGACATGCATTCTCAAATCTTCTAGAGAGATGTTTTTTGTTTCAAAGTGTAGTTTCCACACGGATAGCAGCAGCACCTGGGAAGTTGCTGGAAATATAAACCTTCAGCTCTGAAAGTGTGGCCCAGCAATGGAGCACTAGGGACGGGGTTTGTAGTAAGTCTTCCAGCTGGCTGAATTCGCAGGAGAAGTTTTGCTCTGTTCCAGGGAAAAGATTTGTAAACAAAGTTTTATTGGAACACACCCACACCGATTTATGGATTGCTTAATGTATAGAGTTGAATAGGCATGACAGAGACACTGATTCACAAAGCCAAATTTTGTCATTTGGCCATTTAAGAAAAAGGTTGGAGATCACCTGCACCAATCAACCCTTCAGACCTCACATGGGAGATTCCATTTTGGTTCTTCTCCTCCATGTCTCCATTACCCTAGTTAAGGCCTTCTTCCTCATCTCCTCTACCTTAGACTGAGCCTGACTCACTGTAACTGGTCTTCTGCCTCCAGTCCTGCCCCTCTCTTCCATGCCCAGTACAGGTGCAAGAATGCAGTGTTAATATGCCACAGCTCTGCTTAAAATTCTTGCTGCTGGTGGACCAGGAGAGATAGCTCTGCGGTTCAGACCTCTTGCAGAGGACCTATGTTTGGTTCCCAGCACCCATATCAGATGGTTCACTCCATAAAAATAATAAGTTACATTTAAATAGAAGTTCAAGGCAGCAGCAGGTAGATCTCTATGAGCTCAAAGCCAACCTGGTCTCCATAGCCAGTTCCAGGCCAGCTGGGGCTATAGGGAGATCCTATTTCAAAAAGACAGATTAAGTAATTAATCAATTAAAATAGAGCTCAGAACAACAACAATAACAGCAAAAATCTTTAAGGAGCAACCAGCCAGGCATGGTGGCACACGCCTTTAATCCCAGTACTGGGAGGCACAGGCAGGCAGAGCTCTATGAGTTCAAGGCAAGCTGGTCTACATAGTGAGTTCTAAGCCAGCTGGTGCTACAGGGAGATCCTGTCTCAAAAAGACAGAAAAAAAAAAAAAAAAAAAAGAGCAAACAAACAAAAATCCCAGTGGTTAAGAGGATTAGGAACGTGCACTGCTCTTACAGAAGACCCTAGTTTGGTTCCCAGCCCCATGTCAGGCAGCTCACAACTGGTTGTAGCAACTCCGGGTCTGTGGGATCGGATGCCTATGACCTCCTTGGACACTACAGACACGTGCACGTATCCCAGCACAAACACCCATAAATACATTACATACATGTAATTAAAATAAAACAAATAATTCTTGCTGTTGGTCTGAGAGAGGAGGATTGTGAGTTCAAGATCTGCCTGGGTCACATGGTGTGATGCCATCTCACAAAAAACAACAAAGCAAACCAAATCCCCATTGCCTTCCAAGCCAAATCCAGGCATTTTGGGCAGTGTACACTGAGCTCTTCTGAGGCCTAGGCTGTGTTTTGGGCTTTGGAATGCTGAATCACTGTGTCAATTCTCTGCTCACCTGGCAGCCTAGCTTCCCTCTCCCCCACGGTGACAAACTCAGTTCATCCTGCAGGACTCAGCCCAGCTGTCAGAGGAAGACTTCTCAGAGCTCACCTCCTCCCTGCTTCCAGATTTCCTCCGGCTTGCTTCATCCTGGCCCTTGTGTACATCCTGCCTGCCCCCACCCTGGCTAGCTACCTCCAGCATCTGCAACAAAGCTGGCCCACAGATCCTCCACGTTCATTGAACTGATCAGATCAAGGGAACTGGTCCCAGCTCCCCACTGGTCACCTCCGTGTCCTTGCAGATCACCCTAGGAGGACCCAGCTCCACCTCTGCATTTCCAAATCCAGCAGGAAGTGCTTTTGCCTCCTCCCTCCCAGGACAAGGATTATGTTTACACACTTACAGCACAAGGCCACAGTGCTCTGTGCAAAGTGGGGGCCGCTAAATGCTACTGGAGATCCTGGGATCTTTTGTCTCTCTCAATATTATATGCATATTTTATAGGCTTATTTTTATTTTCATGTATGTGTCTGTGTGTATGCATGCCACGTGTATGGAGGTGACTGTGCAGGCCAGAAAAGGATATCAGAGTGCCTGAAGCTGGAGTTACAGGTTGTTATGAGCTACCTGTCATGGGTGCCAGAAACCAAACTCAGGTCCTCTGAAAGAACAGCAATTGTTCTTCATTGCTGATACATCCCTCAAGCGCCAAATTTATGTATTTTTAAGTGTTATTTGTTTTTAATTTTTTTGTTGTTTTGTTTTTTTTTTTTTTTGGTTCCTTTCGAGACAGGTTCTCGCCTGTAGCCCCAACTGTCTGGAACTCACTCTGTAGAACCAGGCTGGCCTTGAACATCACAAAGCATCCTCCTGCTTCTGCCTCCCGAGTGCTAGGATTAAAGCGCTGTGCCACACGCCTAGCTTTTTTTTTTTCTTTTTTTTTTTTGTCTTTTTGAAGAAAGGTCTCTCCCTTTAGTCCCAAACTGGCCTAGAGCTCTCCCAGTAGACCAGGCTGGCCTTGAACTCACCGAGATCCGCTTGCCTCTGTCTCCCAAGTTACAGATTAAAAGTATGCGCCACCATGCCCGGTATTTGTTTTTAATTTTGAAAATAAATCCATTTCTCTATCTGCGTATGTGTGCATGCTATGTGTGAGGGAGTCCACGCATGCCACAGTGATGTGGGTGACTAAAGGACAACGTTTAGGAGTCAGTTCTCTCCTGTCATGTGGGTCCTAGGACCCAGCTCAGGCCATTAGGCTTAGCAGTGAATGTCTTTACCCAATGAGTCATCTCACCAGCCTGTGGGTTTTATTATTTAATCCACTAAGCTTTTGATATAAAATATTTTCCGTGGGACGAGCTGGAGAGGATGCAGCGGTTAAGACACCCAAAAAAAAAAAAAAAAAAAAAAAAATTAAATTAAAAAATAAGTTTAAAAAAGGGGCTGGAGAGATGGCCTAGAGGTTAAGAGCACCAACTGCTCTTGCAGAGGAACCAGGTTCAATCCCCAGCACCCACATGGTGGCTAAGAACCGTCTTTGACTCCAGTTCCAGGGGAATCTGACACCATCTTCTGACCTCCGCAGCATTGCACGACATGGGTGCACCAACCTACCTGCAGACAGTACATTCATACACATTAAAAAAAAATTAAAATAAAGAAAAGAGCATCGATTGCTCTTGCAGAGGACCCGGGTTCGATCCCCAGCACCCACATGGCGGCTAAGAAATGTCTGTAACTCAATTCTAGGAGAACTCCAGTTCCAGGGGAATCTGACACCCTCTTCTGACCTCCGCGGCATTGCACAACACGGGTGCACAAACCTACATGCAGACAGTACATTCATACACATACAAAAATAAATAAAATTTAAAAAAATATATAAAATATTTCCTTGTAATAAATTTGTTTGTAAAAATAAGCAAATAAGTAAAACAAAACCAGAAAAGTCTTATGAAGGCAAAGATCACTTGTAATTCTTCAACCCATATAAATGTTGTATATTTCTGGGGCTGGAGAGATAGCCTAGCAGTTAAGAGCACCAACTGCTCTTGCAGAGGACCCAGGTTCGATCCCCAGCACCCACGTGGCAGCTGAGAACCGTCTAAAACTCCAATTCCAGGAGAACTCCAGTTCCAGGGGAATCTGAGACCCTCTTCTGACCTCCGCGGCATTGCATGACACGGGTGCACAGACCTGCATGCAGACAGTACTTTCATACACATAGAAAAAAAAATTTTTTTTTAATTTAAAAAATGTATATTTCTTCTGTCTTTTCTCTATGTACAAATCTTCAGAGAGGGGAGATGTGTGTGTGTGTGTGTGTGTGTGTGAGTCCATTTTTTACTCTCAAACTAGCCAACCGTGTAACTCAATGCTTCTCCCTAGAGAAGCTTCAGCACCAGAAGGAAGCCAGGAATGTTACATTTATTGATGTCCCGTCACATGGAACACAAAACAAGGGGAAAAGTGGTTCCACATCCAATATATTGTGCTAGGAGTTTTCAGTTATGACTAAACCTGTAAGAGTGTTGGTCAGAACTGGGAGAAATAAAGGCACACAATGCCACCAGCCATGGTAGAGTCAGGACTGAAATGCAGCTGCCTCTGAATTTACATGTTTTCCTCTGTCTACCATGGTACCCTGCCTTTCCACCTGCCTGAACCCATTTGTCTATGAGCAATGCCTGTCCTGTCTAAGTTACCCTGCTAACAAAAGCATGCAGCTAGCAAGTTCAGGAGATACAAGCCACATGTACAGAAAAAAATAACACATACAGGGGCTGGAGGGATGGCTCAGGGATTAAGAGCACTGGTGGCTCTTCCAGAGGACCAGAGCTCAGTTTCCAGTACCCACATGGCAACTAACAACTCCCCATAATTCCATTTCCAGGGCATCTGACACCCTCTTCTGGTCTCCAAGGGTATTGCACACATGTGATGCACTTACACAAATGCAGGGAAACACTCATACACATAAAATAATAAAGCCGGGCCTTGGTGGCTCACCTTTAATCCTAGCAATCGGGAGGCAGAGGCAGGCAGATCTTTGTGAGTTCAAGGCCAGCCTGGTCTACAGAGTGAATTCTAGGACAGTTGGGGCTATAGGGAGACCCTGTCTTGAAAAGACCAAAATAATAATAATAATAATAATAATAATAATTAATCAATTAATTATTACTTAAAAATAACACAGACTAAATACATTCAAACAGACATACACATACACACAGTTAAAGGAATTGGGAAAAGATAGCTCTGATTGTCATGATTAAGCAGTTACAGGCTCTCTTAGAGTTGGGCTGTGAAGCATACACAGGAATCCAGTAGACAGTTTGCCTGTATCTCCTCACTACTATTTATTGGGTGATTAGAATCAGACACTCTGTGCTCTCTTCTCACATTATTAACTTCTAGGGAGTGACCTCAGCTTTGGTTCTAACATCCATGATCGGGGCTGGGTTGCTTATCCTTTTGGAGGTTCAGTTGCAACATGACTGTGATCACCACCACATTAGGTGGAAGAGATGAAAGCACCTGTCCTTCTTTGCTCTGCTCCTCCTGATTTTGAGTCACTTTTCATTTCTGTTTTAGAAAAACTTCTACATGTTCATTGCTGGACGCCTCACTGGCTTTACGCTGCATGTCACAGCTGCTGGACACACATCCTGGCCTCTTGCTCAACGTCTCATCTCCAGTCCTTACACAAACACTATCTTAACTCTCACAGAAGAAGAGGCAAGATTCTTCCATGGATGCTACTCTACAAAGCTAAGAAGTAGGTTTCAGGCTCATGAGATAACTCAGCATGTGAAGGCACCTACCACCAATTTTGACGACCCAAGTTTGATCCCCAGGACCCACAGGATAGAAGGAGAGAACCAACTCTAGCAAGTTGTCCTCTGACCTCCTCACACACACCATGACATATGTGTGCCGATCACACACACATTTTTACACACACACACACACACACACACACACACAGAGCCTGATACTTACAGAACTTGGATCTCCTGCCCCAACTAATCGTTGGTAAAAGCTGAGATTTGGGGCTGGAGAGATGGCCTAGCGGTTAAGAGCGCCGACCGCTCTTACAGAGGACCCAGGTTTGATCCCCAGCACCCACATGGCAGCTGAGAACCGTCTGAAGCTCCAATTCCAGGAGAACTCCAGTTCCAGGGGAATCCGAGACCCTCTTCTGAACTCCACGGCGTTGCACGACACGGGTGCACAGACTTGCATGCAGACAGTACATTCATACACATACAGAAATAAATAAAATTAATTAAAAAAAATTAAAAAAAAAAAAAGCTGAGATTTGACCTACTTGGCTCTACTGGTCCTCAAGCTCTTCAACAGTGTGCCCCTCTCCTGCACCTCCCTGCCTATTGGGTGACTTTGAACAAGCCACTTCCCTCTCTCTGCGCTTCACTGTCCTCATCTGTGACGTGCAAGCCTGAGACAGAAGGCAGGTTCACCAAGGTCCTTATTAGAACTCGTCCCACAAAACTGTCAACATCTGAATGGCAACCCCCCCTAGTCCCATAGCGTCTTCAGTTCAGAGTTCTCGCTCATTCATCTCAGCCAACAGATTGCCTTGGAAGCAAGATTTGCCTCAGTGGCCAGACCAGCCCCGGCCCTGGCCCCCGCCCCCATTACTGCTTCAGGAGAGTGTGGCAGGAATGGGCAGTTCCCAAAGCAGGCCAGCCTGCCTCGCCAAGATTTGTCCCACTCGGGTCGCCTTCTTTTTTTGTCTTTTTGAGACAGGGTCTCCCTGTAGCCCCAGCTGTCCTGGAACTCACTCTGTAGACCAGGCTGGCTTTGAACTGACAAAGATCTGCCTGCCTCTGCCTCCCAAGTGCTAGGATTAAAGGCGTGCGCCACCACGCCCGGCTGCCTTCTTTTTTTTTTTTTTTTAATTTTATTTATTTATGTGTTTGAATGTACTGTCTGCATGTAGGTTTGTGCACCTGAGTCGTGCAATGCTGCGGAGGTCAGAAGAGGGTGTTGGATTCCCCTGGAACTGGAGTTCTCCTGGAATTGGAGTTACAGATGGTTCTCAGCCACCATATGGGTGCTGGGGATCAAACCTGGGTCCTCTGCAAGAGCAGTCGGAGCTCTTAACCACTAGGCCATCTCTCCAACCCGTGGGGTCGCCTTCTTGAAGACTTCTAAGGCTTCCAATGTGAAGTGCTTAGACAATGAAGCCACTTTCTTCCACATTCCTGGCAAAAAGGGACTGGGGACTGGGTTTCTAAGAAACGCCTGAACAGGGACCATGCGAACAGTTCAAGATCCCAGACTCTGGGCTGGAGAGGCCACCTAGCAGTCTGTATTGCCTTTCCAGAAGACCCAAGTTTGTTTCCCAGAACACACACCAGGCAGCTCACAATGACCTGTCTCTCCATTTTCAGGGGGGTCCTATACCTCTGGCCTTCAACGATGCCTGTACTCACATGCACATACCTACACACAGACAGATACATAATTAAAAATAATGTCATGAAAAAAACAACCCAGACTCAGCCAGCCTGTAGATCGCACACAGAGAGACCTGTGATCTGCTGCTTCCATGTAATTCATTTATTTACTCCCACTCATTCAAAATGTTGGTAATATCCTTAATAGGACTTTCTATGCACGGCACTTAAGATAAAAGACAAGGTTTCCTCTCTCTCTCTCTTTTTTTTTTTTTTTTGGTCTTTTTGAGACAGGGTCTCCCTGTAGCCCCAGCTGTACTGGAACTCACTCTGTAGACCAGGCTGGAGACAAGGCTTCCTCTCTTAAGGCACTCATCAGCAGGGAGAGAGTAGAGAGCCAGGAACACAACAAATGGCACACTCATTAGCTTGGGACTCTAGAACATGGCACACCCCGTGTGAGCTTCCCTCACTCTACAGACCACTCACTTTTCCAAACACACTTCTTAAGGTCCTGCCCATTCACATCACTCTTCCCAGCTTTCCCTCGGGCTGGGCTGTCCCTTCCCCCCATGTATGCCCAGATACCCCCACAACTCCACAACCTACCACAGCATCAGCTGGTATTAGAGGATGAATAAATATTTGCTGAATGATAAATCAGTTTCGAGATCAAGTTCTCTCTCACCCTCTCCATTTCCCTCTCCACTCTCTTAGCTTGACCTCATATCCCAGGCAGAACAATTATCTGTCTCTCCCATTAAACTGCAAATGCCTCTTGTACAGGCATGTGGATGACACAGAGCATGAGTGTTTAGTAAACATTAGTAAAAGTGAAAAACAAGTTGGTCAGGATGGGTATTACTATCTTTGTTTTAATAATGAGTCTTAGGCTCTTAAAAAAAAACCCTGGAGGCCTTTGTTAACCATTTGGGAAGGTTGGACAATACCAGATCACCCACACAGGCCCCAGTCCTGCACTGTGATGGTTAATCCTGGGTGTCAACTTGACTGGACTAAGGATAAATAAGAGAAAAAGGATCTTTGGATTGGACTACCTCAAGCCGGATGGCCCACCCCAAATGTGGGCGTTACCTTCTGCCGGCAGGCAGTATAAAAGGCCATGGCAGAGGGAGCTGGTCCCTTTTTTCCTGCGGCTTGCCTCTCCCTCACTGGTGAGTTGGTCTTGCTGCTGTGATCAACCCTTCGGATCCCAGCGTGTACTGAGACCGGCAGATCTCCTGGAATCCATCGGGCCTTCAGCACCAGATTGGGACTACTGAGACATCCAGCCTTGTAGACTGAGCAGTTCCCTGGATTCTCAGCCTCTCCAGTGCAGCACAGCTATTGTTGGACTCCTTGAGCCAATCAATAAATTTGTATATAGCTATATATTCGTTCTATTGATTCTGTTTCTTTAGAGAACCCTGACTAATACATGCACTGAGCCTGAGCTGTCAGAGCAGAGCCCTCCCAGGCATTTTTTAAAGTATTTATTTCACAAATTCTAAATGCACATTTTAAAATATTTATTCATTTATTTGGTCTTTTTTGAGACAGGGTCTCCCTGTAGCCCCAGCTGGCCTGGAAATTGTTATGTAGACCAGGCTGGCCTTTAACTCACAGAGATCTGCCTGCCTCTGCCTCCCAAGTGCTGGGCTTAAAGGTGTGTGCAACCACTCCCGGCTTATTTATTATTTTTATTTTATGAGTATGAGGGTATTGCCTGCATGTACCCAGGTGCACCTGCCCATGGAGGTCAGAAGAGGGCGTCAGATCCCCTGTAACTGGAGTTACAGATGGTTGCTAGGAATCAAACCCAGGTCCTCTACAAGAGCAGTCAGTCCTCTTAACCACTGAGCCATATCTGTAGCCCCATAAATTCACATTTTTAACATGTCAGAAAGTAGGGTGTATTTTTCTTTCTTTAGTGATATGAAAATAATAAAGTGTATTTATAACCAACATGACTCTAGATTTGATAGAATATGTTACTAACCATATTTAGAGGGAAAACAAAAACAAAAACACAACTGGCCAAGTTCATCCTCCCTGGTAATCAAAGAAATCCAGATTGGCGGCATGAAGAAGAGAACACATCTCTCTATTCTGTTTGGCAAAAATCGGAAGATGAAAGCTTGGTGCCACTGGGGACAAAAGGAAGGAAAACAGACACCGTCTCCAAGGCCAGGGAAGCAGTGCACTGGGAGGACATGTGAAGACTTTTGATACATTCCATTTCTAGGGATTTATCCTAGGACAAATTCATGGTTGTTCTTAGATACTTAGCTACAAGATTATTCTCAGAAGCCTTGACTGCTAAGTCTTCTAAGCAAGTCTGGAAGCAAACAAAACTATATTTGGCAGGTGCTGATTAAATTAATAAAGGTGATTTTATGTAGCTGAATTAAAAAAATACTGTCACTAAAACTGCTTATTAATTACATGCATTTATGCATATGTCCAGAGAAGAGCTGTTTTCAAGATTCTGCATTAATAACAAAACTTGCTTCATTCTGATTCAGTTTTCTTTTTTGGTCTTTTTGAGACAGGGTCTCCCTTTAGTCCCAGCTGGCCTGGAGCTCCCTATGTAGACCAGGCTGGCCTCAAACTCACAGAGATCTGCCTGCCTCTGCCTCCCGAGTGCTGGGATTAAAGGCATGTGCCACCATGCCCAGCTCAATTTTCTTTTTAAAACAGTTCCAGATTGGGACTGGAGAGATGGCCTAGCAGTGAAGAACGCCGACTGCTCTTGCAGAGGACCCAGGTTTGATTCCCAGCACCCTCATGGTGGCTGAGAACTGTCTTTAACTCCAGTTCCAGGGGAATCTGATGCCCTCTTCTGACCTCTGCAGCATTGCACAACATGGGTGCACAAACCTACACACAGACAGTATATTCATACACATAAAAAATAAATAAAATTTTTAAAAAATTAAACAACAACAAAAAAAAAACAGTTCCAGATTGACCACCACCGTGGTGTGAATGAGGAAGAGTGAGGTTAATAAAATTATAAGTGTTCTGGGAGCTGGAGAGATGGCTCCGCGGTTAAGAGCACCAACTACTCTTGCAGAAGACCTGGGTTCAATTCCCAGCACCCACATGGCAGCTAAGAACCGTCTTTAACTCCAGTTCCAGGGGAATCCGATGCCCTCTCTGACCTCCGCGGCTTTGCACGACACGGGTGCACCAACCTACATGCAGACGGTACACTCATACACATAAAAAATAGTAATAAAATAATTGTAAGTGTTCTGTCTCCACAGATGAGTTAACTCTTTAAAATTGGTGAGTCCAATGTTATTTTTTGTTCTTCTTTAAATGTACTCTTTTGAAATAATTTTTATTTCTTTATTTTGTGTGGTCATGCATGGCACAGCATGGTATGGAGGTCAGAGAACTCTTGGGATGGCCCTCTCCTTCCACCATGTGGTCTCAGAGATCTAACTCAGGTCACCTGGCTTGGCTGCAAGCTGTTCCCACTGGGCCACCAGTTTTGACAGAGCTTCTTTGTCATCCCTGTCCTACGTGAACATTCTGGCTTTCTCTCTTTAATTCTATTTGTGCTTAAATTTCCTTTCTTCTTTTCCTGTTGCAGTGATAAAATACTTTGACAAAAGCTACTTAAGGGAGAAAGGGTTTATTTTGGGCTCACAGTTCAAGGGTGTGTACAGTCCATCACAATGGGGATGACAAGGCAGCAGAACCTTGAAGCAGCTGGTCACATCAATAAGCCCCAGTCCATATTCTGCATCAATTGGCCCCACAGCTTGCCAGATCTTTTTGTCTTCTTAATCTGCAAGAGTTCATCAGCCTTTCTTTGCTTTCCTTGACAAAAATGTTTTCCATGAACACAGGGTTGTTATTTCACAGGCTGCCTCAGCTTAGGTAGTGCGATGCTTTTTCATAATTTGGTCTAGCTCATACATTTGGAGTTGGAGTATCACCTAAGTAATGTTGTATCCATCTCAGGGTATCACATCAAAGACACACATGTCCCTTTGTCCCTCAGGGTCCCTCAGTGGTATGAACAGTGATGTTCCTTATTTTTGCCACTAACCTTTGTGCTGTACCATGGTATGTTTGGTTTCCATTTGTCCTTCACTGATAGTGTGTGAGAAGAAGAGACTACATATATATATATATATATATATATATATGTATCTTATTCCTGTTCAAACCTTCCCTACCTACTATAATTCAATGATGAATCTCATTTAAATCTACTTTTACTATATAATTTCTATTTTACTATAGAGTCTAATTTCTAATGCAATTGTTCTTTCATTATGTGTTTATTAATTATAAGAAAAATCTGGGCGTGGTGGTGCACGCCTTTAATCCTAGCACTTGGGAGGCAGAGGCAGGTGGATCTTTGTGAGTTCAAGATCAACTTGGTCTACATAGCGAGTTCCAGGACAGCCAGAGCTACAGGGAGACCCTGTCTCAAAAAGACCAAAAAGACCAAAAGAAAAAAAAAGAAAAACATACATTTGATTCACTTTCAAAATAGACTATAGAGTCTTATTTTTACACAACAGGACATAACTCATTATCTCTATATTTATCTTGATGGTCAAAATTGTCTTAGATTTATGCAGGAGGGTCCCATTCAAGCATGCCTCTCTGGCATTCTCTGTAATCTTTTTTCTTCTTTTATGTCTTATATTTCTTTTGGCATAACAAGACATTCCAGCCATTTCTCCAAAGGGACTGGCTACCTTTTCTGGATAATGGTATTCAGAAGCTGAGATCTGGGCCCATACAAGTGGCTCGTGTTTCAACTTTTCATTTATCTGTATCTTCTGTTTCAAAATAACCAAACACACATGCCTTCATAATACAAAAGAGTTCTTTTCACCATATTCTGCAAGAGAAGAAAAACAACCCAAGGAGAGTTAGCTGTCAAAAATCCTCTTAGGAGCCAAAATTCCTTGGACTCAGGAGAACAATTTTCATCTGCTGACTTTTCACATGCCAGAAGCAGTAACTCCTAACAGAGGCTAGCTCGGGAGTCCCTATGGGGGCTGTCCATTCTCAGAGGGCTGGGAGGCCCACACAGCGTCCATTTGCTGAGTAAGAACAACAGAGAGATGGTCTCACAGTGATAACAAGACCCCAGAGAGGAATGTTCACTTCACACCCGCTGTAAACAGCAGGAGATGGGACTGGGCTTCCAGCCCAACCCCTGACTTTCTACTGAAACCTAACAGGCAAGCTAGCACTCCCTTCATCTCTACTTCTCTGTCCCCCATGTGTCCATCTATCCCTGTTCTGGAACCCAAACTGAGCTGCAAGAAGGAAGGACTTGCTGTCCAGGGGCTGTAAATGCTCTTGTCTACTTAACTAGTCTCATCAGTTCTGATCTGCCACTAATATGACCAACCCTTCTCCTTTGCCAAGAGCAACTGACTGGGACTCTGGCTTTCCGCCCCAAAGGAGCTCTGTCCATAGTGACCTCCCATCCTGAGACCTCACCATGGACCTGAGGGACACTCCATTTCTGGGATCATGGGGCATCTAGGGCTGCTGCTGCAATATTCCTGGGGAAGCCATTTTCAGCCTTGAGCAGGGGGCCGCAGGAGACCACTTTGCTCTAGGCACTGCATGCACCTTGCTCCAGTTTCTTCAAGGAGCAGAATGAATTCAGCCCACCCTCACGTTTTTCCTCACATGAAACTATGAAGTTTTTCTAATGCTGAAGCCTGTATCTCATCTAATGGAACCCACCCCTGCAGGCATCCTTGTGATCCCCACCCCATAACTCTGCCTGGGCTCCTGATGGGGCTGATCTCATTATTCTGTCCCCTTCCTCTCTGTGAGTTCAGCGGGGGCAGGCTGCGTCATCTCACTCCTGTTGCTTCTCTGCCAACATGGCTTCTTACATTAGAGTTAACTATGCACCAGGAAGGGAGGGAGGAGGGGAGATGAGAAGAGGAAGGATATGGGCTGGTAGGATAGCTCTGTTAATAAGAGCTTGCTGCTCATGCATGAGAACTGTGTTCAGTCTCTGGGTATGGGCTGGTGGGATAGCTCTGTTGATAAGAGCTTGCTGCTCAAGTATGAGGAAATGAGTTCGGTCTCTGGGGCTCACTGATCAAACCAATCTAGCCTAACTGCTGAGTTCCAGGCCAGTGACAGACTGTTCTATAAAACAAAATGGACAGCAGCACCTAAGGAATGACAGACAAGGTTGACTTCTAGGCTCTACATCATGTACATATACATGCATGTATGTACACACACTTGACACAGGTAGACCAAGGCCAATGTTCGTAACAGGACATTAGGATACAGTGATTTGGTTTTATTATTTTATTTTCATTTTATGGGTATGAGTATATTGCCTGCATGTATGTAAGTGCATCTATGTCATGCAATGCCCAAGGAGGCCAGAAAAGGGCCTGGAACTAGAATTACAGATGATTGTTAGCTGCCACATGGGTGCTGGGAACTGAACCTGGGTCCTCTGCAAGAGCATCCAGGGCTCTTAACCACTGAGCCAGCTCTCAGCCTCCAGTGATTTGTTTTGAGGCAAGTGTAATGATGAGGATGTAGCTCTGTATGAGGTCTGAGGGTCAATCTCAGACCTTTAGTAACTGCCACACACACCCCATGCAATCCACCCTCCAAGCTGGTTCCCTGTAAACAAACACTACCACACTGGTTTTGTTTGCACTGTCTAGAATGGTATTTATTTGTATACTTGCTTACTTTCCGTATCTTTAACCCGCCCCCTTACCTCCATAATAGCACAGAAGAACCTGCCTCTTGGCTTCCAGCTCCACCCAAGCCTTGGTAGCCTGAGGCACACAGTAGGCACTCTGTAGCCACTTGCTGGACTCAGAGGGAGGGAGGGGGAGGGGGGGAGGGAGGGAGGGAGGGATGGAGGTAGGTAGGTAGGGGAGGAGGAATTTGGGCCTATTGACCCCTGAGGGACAGATGTGAGTCAGCAGGTGCAGTTTCTCTTGATCTCCCTCCTGCCTTGACCCAGCGTTGTGCAGTGTGTTTATGAAACTACTTAGGGGCTTGTTTCCATGCTAAACATGACGTGTGTGGTAGAATAACGTGATTAGTTCAGAATGTTCTCCTTGGTGTGGAAGAACACAGTAATTTGAAATCATTGTGGCAAAGATGCTAAAGTTGTTCTGGGTAGAAGGAGGACATCTCTGTCCCTGGCTAGGAGAGACATGGAAATGAGGGGAGGGGAGGATCCCGAATCTTTTCAGAAAAAGTGAAAAAATACTTCTTTGGGAGTTAGAGAAATGGCTCAAAGGTTTAAGACCCACTGGCTGCTCTTGCAGAAACCCAGGTTTGGTTCCCAGCACCTATTGGCTAACAACCATTGTAATTCCAGTTCCAGAAGACCTACACTCTTCTGACCCTCAGTGCACCATTACATACATACATACATGCAACAATACTTATACATGTAAAATAAAAATAAATAATAAAATAGTTCCTTGGAAGTGAGGAAGGGGAAAGATGGAAGACAGGGAGAGGCAATATTTCACATGTACGGGTACTCACAACACACAACAATACACCTCAACCTATATATATATCTATGACCTAATTTTACTCTGATTATAACATCAATATGGCTTTAATTTTGGGAAAATAACAACAGGATAAGAGCAGTTTCCATTTTTTTCTTCAGTCTTTGTTTTGTTTGAGTGGGTCTTACACTCGGGGCTAGCCTCAAACTCCCGATCCTCCTGCTTTAGACTCCTGAGTTCTAAGCTTACGGGTGTGCATCACCTTGTACAGCAAGACCACACTCATCTTTAAATACCCTGCACCATGAAGTAATAGGCCACTAGTACATTTGAGTTACTCTTGTCTCCTTTCTAAGCTGGAGTTTGGTTGTGCACTTTTGAGAATATGGTGCTTGAATAATACCATCTCTCGGTTTTCCCCTTTGCTATGCCATAAGTATTTTCCCTCATGATAAAAACATGTATCATATGCCGGGCATGGTGGCGCACGCCTTTAATCCTAGCACTTGGGAGGCAGAGGCAGGCAGATCTTTGTGAGTTCAAGGCCAGTCTGGTCTACAGAGTGAGTTCCAGGACAGCTGGAGCTACAGGGAGACCCTGTCTCAAAAAAAAAAAAAAAAATGTATCATAAGTGAGGAATTAAAGTTACAGAGCAATACACATAGTCTTGTTCAAGAAAAAAAACACAACCGAAATAATGCGAGTTTTGGATGTACATGTGGAAAGTCTCTGTAAGGCTCCGAATAGACAGATTACAAACTCAGACTAGTTAGTAAATATAGCAGTCTGAATGAGAAGTGGCCACATAGTATTTGAACACTTGGTCAGTTGGTGGTGCTCTTATGGAACCATTTAGGAGGTGTGGCCATACTGAAGGAAGCATGTCACTGGGGGGTGGGGAGAGGGGCTTTGAAAATTCACACTCTCTCTCTCTCTCTCTCTCTCTCTCTCTCTCTCTCTCTTTCTCTCTCTCTCTCCCTCTCTCTCCCCCCCTCTCTCTCCTTCCTGTGCCTCCATAAAGATGCAAGATGCTCAGCTCTCTGCTACCTTCCTGCCATGCCCACCTGCCATGATGGACTCTTTATCCCTGGGTTTATTAGTCTAATAAACTCTTCTTTCTATAAGTTGTCTTGGTCGTGGTGTTTTTTCACAGCAACTGAAAGGTGACTAATACCACGGATCCTCCACAAGCAACCCCTCTCCTGGGCACATACCCACACAAAGACACAAAATTGAAAATAATAAAAATAAATTGTTAAACTTCTGTTTGTTCCTAAAGCAAGCATTAGGGATAAAGTTCAAACCCTGATTTGCTGGTGTGATGGCTAATTTTAGGTATCAGCTTGACTGAGCAAAAGCCTGCCCAGATGACTGGCAAAACATTATTTCTGGATGTGTCTGTGAGAATGTTCCTGGGAAAGATTTGCAGTTTGCTGTTTGTTTGTTTGTTTGTTGAAGTGGGGTCTCATGTAGCCAAGACTACCTTGAACGCACTATGTAGTTGAGGCTGGTCTTGAACCCTAATCTTCCTGTCACTGTTTCCTGAAGGACGGGGCTATAAGTGTGTCTCACTACACCTGGATAGGATTCCCGTTTGAATCTACAGACTGAGTAAAGATCTCCCCAAGTGGATGGGCATCCGAACTGTTGGGGTCTAGATGGAGCGAAAAGGCAGTGCAAGGGCAGACTTTCTCTGTGCTGGGAAATCTGTCTTCCCTTGACCTCAAACACCACTGTCCCTAGTTTCCCTGAGTGTTGAACTCAGACTGCAACTTGCACTATTTATTTTTGGGTTTTTGCCTTTGGGCTACACCTCCAGCTTCTGTCTCCTGCTTGAAGTTGACAGATCATGAGGTTTCTTACACTCCATAATAACGAGATCAACCTTTATAGTAAGTCTCTATGCGTGACCTGTTGGTTCTGTTTCTCTGGAGAACTCTAACTAACACAGCTATGTTCTCCTGTTTCCCACATGTGCGACTTGGGTACATTATTAAGGAAACTAAACCTCTACGCTATCCTCTATCTAAAACTATATGATTACGTGAAATCATGTAAATAAAGTAGCCATAGTCTCTGACACATAGTAGAATGTCAAAAACTGTTTCTATCTTGTTTTATTTTGTCTTATATTACACTGTATGTCCAATGCTTGTATCATTTCTAGAGTAGAAAGTCCTGCCTGAAGTAGGGGAGATGGCCCATTTGGCAAAGTGTTGCTTTGCAACACTTTGAGGACCTGAGTTTAATCTCCATCATAAAAATGCCAGGCATCGAGGCGCACACTTGTCATCTCCACACTGGGGAGGCGGAAACAGGCAAATCCCTGGGGCTCTATGACTACACAGTTTAGCCTAATTGGTGAGTTCCAGGCCAATGAGAGACTGTCTCAAAAACCAAGGTGAACCTCTGGCTACCACAAGCATGCCCCCATGTATATATCCACCACTCCACACCCACACAATCAAGAATAAAGTCCATAAGGAAGGACCCCAGTTTCTACATATTTAAATAACCTCTATGCTATAATAGCTAACATAGTGCTTAGCACACAGTCAGTATTCAATAAACATGTATTGGATTTTGATAAGATCAAAGGCAAATCATGGAGAATTTATTCTTGATCTAAATTCAGTAAGTGAAAGAAATATACAGTTTCTGTACTAAAATAATCAAAAGAGTCAAGAGAAATGATTGAGTGTAAGCTGGGATTCCAAGACTAGATTTTCCATTCCCTAGTTGTAAAATTCTGGAAAAGCCATTTGACTCCATGTCAAAGCCTTAGATCCTGTATCTTTAAAGGGAGTTAACAGAACTTACCTTGGAGTTCCCAGGGAACACCAGACTCAGAGTAAGCCCTTCATCATTACTAGTTATCATTTCTATGGGCCTGTGTATTAGTCACTTTTCTGTTGCTGTGATAAATCACCATGACCAAAGGAACTTATAAAAGGAAGAGTTTATTTGAGCTTACGATTGGCGGTTCCAGGGAATTAGAGTCCATTGTGGAGGGAGGCATGGCAGCTGGAGCTGGAGCAGGAAGCCAAGGGTCACATCTCGCAATGAGCACAGGAAGCAGAGAGAGAGCGCGACTGGAGACCACGAGGCTTGTTAAACTCACTAAGCCTGCCCCCAGTGACATACCTCCCCCAGCACGGCCACACCTTCTAAGGCCTCCAAAAACAGTGCCACCAACTGGAGACAAATGTCTGAATACTTAAAGCCTATGGGGGACACTCATTCAAACCACCACATTCCACTCCCTGGCCCCCATAGGCTCCTGACTATATAAAATGCAAAATGCATTTAGTCCAACCTTAAAAGTCCCCATAGTCTTTACCAGTTTCAATGCTATTCAAAAGTCTACAGTCCAAAGTCTCTTCTGAGACTCAGGCCAATCTCCTAACTGTAAGCTCCTGTAAAATCAAAAGACAAATTACAAACTCCCAATGTACTGTGGAATTGAATACACATTCCCATTCCAAAAGGGAGGAATAGAGGCATAGTGAGGAAATATTGGACCAAAACAAGACCGAAAACCAGCAGGGCAAACACCAAGTCCAGCAGCTCCACATGCAACTTCTGGGACTTGACTTCCAAAGGGCCCAGATGGCTCAGCTCCTCCAGCTTTGCCTGCAACATACATCTCTTTCTTAGGCTGGTACCACTCCCTGTATGCAGCTCTCCTTGGCAAATATCTCACAGGTCTGGCATCTCGAAAGTCTTCCTGGGGTCTCTGCCGCCAACCAGGCTTCACATTCACAGTTTCTCGCAATGGCCCATCAGGGCCTTCTTTATGCAGGAACACCCCTGCTGCACTCTGCCTGACCTTGGCAGCTCTCTGAAACTGTGGAGGAAGAACTGATGACCCCTTCACTCTTGCAAACTTCATGCCTCTAAAGCCAGCACCACGTGAATGAAACTGCCGAGTTTGGCTGCAAGTTTGGGATGGACCCTGGCCTATTTCAACCACATTTGCAACTTTTCTCTGCTCTGAACTTGGAGCAGAAACGCTTTCAGTATTTTCCTTTCAAAAGTTTGAGGATTAGCTGGGTGTGGTCTTGCCCTGAAGGTACTGATTCTTTTGTTTACTTGTAAATCTCCAGGCCTCTTCTTAATCACTTTAGTCTCCTTATGAAAGGGAGCCTCTCCTTCACATGCCTTGGCCACACCTTTAATCTTCCTAGTGTACTTTTCAGATCCAAACTGTACATTCTGCATTTCCTTCTGCCCCATTTGCTCTTTTTCACTGTAGATCTGTATAATATTCACCATTAAAAGCCACGCCACCATTTCTACATTAGGCTGTCTTGAAATATCCTCTGCCAAAGACATCAGTCCATTGCTTTTCAACTTAGCATCAGGCAAGCATTTGGGCTGTGGGCAAACTGCTGCCAGACTCTTTATCAAAATATCCCAGTTGCTGCCTAAGTCTTTATTTTCCCCTGGAACCACATCTTTTGCAGCCATGCTTTCTTCCAGGCCTCCACTAGAATGGCCCTTTAAGCTCTGCTTACAGTAGTCAACAGCCTTTCTAGCCCAAAGTTCCAAAGTCTTCCACATTTCTCCAAACATCCACATGGTCAGGTTCTTCACAGCCAACAGCCCACTCTCTGGTACCAAATTACTGTATTAGTCACTTTTCTGTTGCTGTGATAAAACACCATGACCAAAGGAACTTATAAAAGGAAGAGTTTATTTGAGCTTACGATTGATGGTTCCAGGGAATTAGAGTCTACTGTGGCGGGAGGCATGGTGGCTGGAGCTGGAGCAGCATGCTGAGGGTCACATCTCGAAAAGAGCACAGGAAGCCAAGAGAAAGCGGCTGGAGACCACGAGGCTTGTTAAACTCACTAAGCCTGCCCCCAGTGACATACCTCCCCCAGCACAGCCACACCTTCTAAGACCTCCAAAAACAGTGCCACCAACTGGAGACAAATGTCTGAACACCCAAAGCCTATGGGGGACACTCATTCAAACCACCACAGCATGAAAGTAGACAATGATGACTTGTGAAGGTGTATCCAACTAGATAGTATTTGTAATTCCCTAAGAATGTTCTTTAATCACAGCATTTGTCTAAATGTGATTATTTAATTAAAAGAGAAATATTTTAATGTAATCAATGGATAAGGAGAGAGATGCTGGATTTGTTTTTTGAGCATTATAATGCATCATCTCGAGCTTTGTGGAGAGTATGTGTCCTGCACCTAGGATGCCAGGACTGCAGCAAAATCCCATGCCATCACTCAGTTCCTGACTGTCTAGTAATGCCACTTCACAGGGCACAAGTGAAGTACAAGAAACACTCCTAGGATCTCATGGCTAGGATTTGGGGCCCTGGAGATACTAAAACAATAACTGAGAGGTTTCAAATTGTTCCTTTTTGTATTAAAACTGGAAAGCCAGGAAAAGAGAAGACTCGCATTTGTCAGTCCATATTAGTCTGACGATAGGAACAATGCTCCTTGTGGTCTCTGTGTCCTTGCTGTGGACTGTCAGCTGTCAGCGTGACACAAACATGAGGTACTTGGGAAGAGGGGATCTCAAATGAGGAATTTCCTCCATCTGAATGGCCTGTGGAGGGACATTTTCTTGATTGCTAGTTGGTGTAGGAGGGCCCAGCCCACCATGGGTGGTACCATCCCTGGGCAGGTAGCTGAGGGGCTAGATAGATAACTCAGCAATTAAGAGCACTAGTTGCTCTTGCACAGGATCCAAGTTTGATGCCCAGCACCCAAGTGGCAGCTAACTGTTCATAGTCAATTCCAAGGGAATCTGACACCCTCTTCCAATCTCATGGGTGCACTAATATATATACAGGCAATACACTCATACACTAACATACATGCAAGCAATACACCCATACACACAAAATAAAAGTAATACGTAAATTTTTTTTTAACCATAGCTGAGCCAGGCATGGTGGTGCACACCTTTAATCCCAGCACTCAGGAGGCAGAGGAAGGTGGATCTCTGTGAGTTCAAGGCCAGCCTGGTCTACATAGTGAGCTCCAGGCCAGTTGGGACTAAAGGGAGACCCTGTCTCAAAAAAAAAAAAAAAAAAAAGATAGCTGAACGTGAGCTTGGGCGTTAGCCAATAAGCAAGTTTCTGAAGTTTTAGCTTCAAGCTCCTGCCTTGAGCTCCTACCTGGACTTTCCTCCATGATGGATCGTAACCTGTAAGATGAAAAACCCCTTTCCCCATGAGTTACTTTCAGTCTTGGTGTTTATCACAGCAACAGAAAGCAAACTAGTATGGACTGAAAAAAGAAAATCTGGATAGAAACATTGCAAAAGCATTAGAGAAATACAAAGCAGTATTTTCACTTATCCACCAAACAGAGATCAGAGCTTGCATAAATCAGGTCCTGGGCAAGTAGATTTTGATGGGTCTAGACGTAGGAATCAGAGGCAGACAGAGAAGATCTGGAGCATTAAACTTGACTCATCCATAACTTGGAGCAAAGGCCAGGTGCAGGAAGGCAGTGCAGGGCACAGGAGGCTACCATGGATCTGTGCCTGACTCTCTTTCCTATGCATATAGCCCTCCTGAGAAAGGAGAACTCTGGATTAAGCAATCGTTAGAGGACATGTGTTCTGAGAAGCTCTGGGCCCAAGCATGTCTACAGCTGCACACTGTTGCTCACCTGGGCAGCACGGCCCATGGCAATGAGTTCTTAAGGCAGGAGAGCCAGTAAGCCAACCCTACCTAGACTGTACCATCTCCCCATCCTGCCTGAGCTATGATCGTGCATCCCTCGCTGGGCTGTGGGGTTTCCCAGTAGGAAAACCCATGAGCCCAGCCCATGTCCTGATTCACCTAGTAGCTCACAGACCAGCCCATGTTCTGATTCACCCAAGCTATCTGATGGGGAGACTGGGGTGTGTCTGAGCAGAAAGGAAAGGCTCTGGAGGGACGGGTCTGTGTGGCAAGTGCTTTTGCTTTCCTTTAGTCATCTTTATAGTGCTTTGGGCGAAATATATGCTTGTTACTGAAAAAGCAAAATACACAAATAACGATATACTATACAAGGCCCCAGTCTTCACCTCCAAAAGTGGTATCCTGAACATTCTAATTCATGCCCCTTTGGGTATGTATAAGTATGAATCGTGTGTCCTAAACAGAAAAGGCAGGGGCAGGAAATAGAGTCTATGCCACGGTTCTTGTGTTTTCTGAGAAGTGGAAAAAGTGCTCTATATGAAAGTGACCTACCTTTATTACACTTTTATTTATTCTGTGTTCATGTATATGTGTGTATGTGTGAGGGGCCAGAGCACAACCTGTGGGAATCAATTCTCTCTTCCCAGCATGTGGGTGCTGAGGAGCAGACTCGGATCCTCAGATTTGGTGCCTTTACCCACTGAGCCATCTTAATGTCCTAAAAGCTCACTTTATATTAAGAGTAATAGGTTGCGCATAGTTACATCAATAAGGTAGCCATTGAAAATGTAGTAAAAGTAGCCAGGCGTGGTGGTGCGTGCCTTTAATCTTAGCACTTGGGAGGCAGAGGCAGGCGGATCTTTGTGAGTTCAAGGCCAGCCTGCTCTACAGAGTGAGTTCCAGGATAGCTGGGGCTACAGGGAGACCCTGTCTCGAAAAGACTGACAAACAAACAAACAAAAAAGAAAATGTAGAAAAAGCATATATAGCTACACACACTACAGGAAGACTATAGCGTGAACTAAAACAAGCAGTTACTACAAAGGATTTAATGCTCAGGAGGAAGCACTATTTCTATTTCTATGCTTTTTTGTCTGCATTGTTTATGACTTAAATAATCAGAGCAAGGTAACCATAACTGATGTGCAGTGAGGTGCCAAGTAGGCCAGCAAAGACTAAAAGAAATTTGAGCTCCTACAGATCACCTAGAAGACATAGTTTGTAGTTCAAGCTCAGCAGCCAAGTGCCTGCTTTAAGGTGTTGACTCTATTTGCAAAGTAACAGAAGCCTGAATTTCTACAGCACACCATTCAAAATGCCCAATACACTGGCAACAAAAATGTGCCAATGTCTACAAGGCATTCAATAAGGAATGGTTAATGGAAATAGCCCATATGTTGAAGTTAGCAGACAAGGATTTGGAGGAAACTATACTCAAAGACAAGTGGATGAAAAGAGAGAAATCCTCAGAAAAAGAAACAATAACTACAAAAAAACATATAGACATTCTATAACAGCAAAAATAAAACATCTAAAACTCCATGGATGAATTTAACAGGAAAATAGAAATGAAAGAAGGAACTGGTGAACTTCAAAATAGATCCATAGCTCAGTGTTGGTGGTACAGTGGTGCGCTTAGCTGCCTTCTGAAATGGATCAATAAAATTTTCCAATCTGAAAAAGAGAGATGAGTTTGAAGAAAAAAAACAACAACTGAGCTCTATCAATCAAATCTAGGTGGAAAGTCCCAGAGAGAATGAATGGAACAGGAAAAAAAAAAAATCCTTACCATGGGTAAATATTCTGAAATCTGTTAGGAGGCATAAATGCAGATTCTGAAGGAACTCAGCAAACATCACTGAAGAAAACTTGCAGACAGCAGAACCAGCTGGATGGCTGAAAATAACAACAAAAAGGAAAGTCTTAAAAACAGCTGGGGGAAACCGATGACAAAGCAGCATCCATTTAAAGAATTCCCATCTTTGGGCTGGAGAGATAGCCTAGCGGTTAAGAGCACCAACTGCTCTTGCAGAGGACCCGGGTTCAATCCCCAGCACCCACATGGTGACTGAGAACCGTCTGTAACTCCAATTCCAGGAGAACTCCAGTTCCAGGGGAGTCCGACACCCTCTTCTGACCTCCATGGCATTGCACGACAAGGGTGCACAAACCTACATGTAGACAGTACATTCATACACATAAATAAATAAAATAAAATAAAATAAAATAAAATAAAATAAAATAAAATAAATAGAATTCCCATCTTTTCATAAAGAAATTATGGAACAAAGTAAAGTAGCAGCATCTTAAATTTGTTTAAACTATCTATCATCTATCCTCTACCATCTATCTTGTACATGTGTGGACGTGTGTGGAGATCAGAGGACGACTCCTGGGAATGAGTGCCTGGGAGTGAGTTCCGTTCCCCACTTCCACCATGTAGGTTCTGAGGAGCAAACATTTTTAAAATTTTTTGAATTTATATTTATTTTTATTTTATGTATATGAGTGTTTTGTCTGAATGCATGTATGTACGTATGTATGTATGTATGTATGTGTATCACATGCATGCAATGCCTGTGAAGGCCAGAAGAGGGCATTGGATCCCCTGGAATTGGAATTATGAACCCCAGTCCTCTGCAAGAGGAACAAGTGCTCTTAACTGCTAAGCCATATCCCCAGTCCCATAAAACAGCATCTTGAAAGTGCTAAAAAGAGAACAAAAGAAGCGCTGTCAACCTAAAATTCTATATCCTGTTGGAAATATCCTTTAATGCAAGTAAGTGAATGTGTTGTCACTAGACCTACATTATAACAACAACAACAACAAAGAAGTAAAGAAAATCATTCTAGCCAAAAGGAAATGATAGAAAATGGAAGCTTATGTTTTTAGAAAGGAATAAAATGTATCAGAAATGGTACATCTGTGGATAAACCTACATGGTTATAGTTTGTTTTTTTGTTTTGTTTTGTTTTTGTCTTTTCGAGACAGGGTCTCCCTGTAGTCCCCGCTGGCCTGGAACTCGCTCTATAGACCAGGCTGGCCTTGAACTCACAAAGATCTGCCTGCCTCTGACTCCCAAGTGCTAGGATTAAAGGCGTGCACCACCACGCCCGGCAATAGTTGTTATTAGTTTCTTTAAAACATTACTGAGTGTGGTGGTACAAGCCTTGAATTCCAGCACCTGGGAGGCAGAAGCAGGTGGATCTCTGAGAGTTCAAAGCCAGTCTAGTCTACAGAGTGAGCTCCAGGCCAGCCGGGGCTACAGGGAGACCCTGACTGAAAAAGACAAAAAAAACCCACACACATAAATAAAAAAATTATAATAATATCTTATAGGTTTATGCTTAAATAAATATATTACATATGATAACAGTAGCACAAATAATGAGAGTGGGTAGAAATGGATTGACACAAACATGAAATTCTTACATTTTCTATGAACTGCTATAACATTAAATGCACTAAGGGAAAAAAAAAGAAGAAGAAAAAGAAAAAGAAAAAAATAAATGCATTAAGAAAAGCTAAGGATGCATATTTTAATCTTTAGAGCAACCACTAAAATTCCAGTAAGAGATATGATTAAAATGGAAGCATATAAATTTAAAACCAGATCTAAAAACATTATGTATTCTCCAAAGGAATTGAAAATTGGTTCTTCATAGTCAAATAATCTAAACCTTCTTTTATGGCACTGGGGATTAAAGCTAGGGCCTGTTACATGTTAGGCCAAATAGTCTGCCACTGAGCTATATCCTTTTATTCTTTTCTTTAAGACATTTTGAGATAGAGCCTCTTAAAGTTTCTTAGGCTGGCTTTGAACTCTGTGTAGCCCAAGCATGCAAGAACGTAGACTCTTCCTACCTCAGCCCCCTGAGTAGTGAGAATTACAGGCCTGTGATACCAGACCCAGCTTAATCATAACTCTTTATGTACAAAACACAGATTATACACAGAGTACATAAGCAGGTGTAGAATATATTTGTGGCATTAAAATTTAAGATTAAGGGAAAATCTAAATATTTCATTAGGAGTGTGATAATAGAGCCTGTCTCAACCTTTTAGCTAGAATCAAGTGTAGGAGGATGATAATGAAAAAACATCGAGAATGGGCTGGAGAGATAGCCTAGTGGTTAAGAGCACCAACTGCTCTTGCCAAGGACCCGGTTTCGATCCCCAGCACCCACATGGCAGCTAAGAACCATCCGCAACTCCAATTTCAGGAGAACTCCAATTCCAGGGGAATCCAAGACCCTCTTCTGACCTCTGCGGCATTGCACAACACGGGTGCACAAACCTACATGCAGACAGTACATTCATACACATACAAAAATAAATTTAAAAAATTTAAATAAAAAAACAAGATTGGCAAAAAAAAAAAGAAAGAAAAAACATTGAGAAACACTAACCAAAAGAAAGCAAAAAGGCAGAACCTAGAGCAATACGTAAGTTAATTTAAAAGATGAGGAATACAGTAAACAGTTCATGTTTTGCTGGACAACGGAGACATATTCTGACAAATGTGTGGTCAAGATACTTCCTGAGGAATGCGTCATTCGGTGATTTCATTGATGTTCAAATATCACAGAGTATACTGACACAAATTAAGATAGCTACAGCATCACCAGGCAACAGAATCTTTGGGGATCAATGTGGTGCATATGCTCTGCCTTTCATTAATCTATCATTACCCGTGATTGTATTAAAATAGTAGGTCTAACTCCAAGCATACCAACAATTACACTACAGATTAAGGGACTGAACACAGTGCAGGAAGGGTCATCCTGGGCTGGGATGGCTTGGTGGGGGAAGTGCTTACTGCACAGCCTTGAGGACCTGAGTTTGGATCTCCAGAACCCATGTAAAACTGGACATGGCGGTGTGTGTCTGTACTCTCAAGGTCCCTATGGTGAGATAAGAGACAGAAAAAGAGAAGGCTGGAAGCTCACAGGCTGGTGTGCCTGGTGTAGGTGTAAGGAAACAACGATAAAAGGAGACTGTCTCAAACAAGGTGGAAGGCAAGGACCAACACTTGAGGTTGTTCTCTGCTCCCACAATGTGCCATCATGCTGTATGCATCCCACACTCGCATACATACATGGGGGACACACACTTGCACACACACACACACACACATACACACACACATACACACACACGTTTACCAAACACCACATAAAATAAAAACAAATAAGGGTCAATGTGAAGTGGACAGAATTTGAATTTTGGAATAGGATCAGCCTATGTGAGCCCACCAGCTTGGTCACATGTTTCTCAAATGTACAGTGGAGCTACGACTAATACTTTCTTCACAGGGTTAAATGATGTGGTATATGGAATTCTGTTGGCATCCTGGTGTCTAGGAAATACACAATAAATGTCCATCCTTTCTCCTATAATCTGCTATAACAGAGGAGACAGTGGGTAATTTCTTCAGCACTTACCAGCATAGACAAACTCAGTTCATCTCACAGAGGTTTGTAACTATGGTCACAGGCCACATCTAAATGGTCACTTGTTTGTACAGGTGAAATGTTATTGGAACACAACCACACCATTCACTATGGTCTTACAGCAGAAATGAGATTAGTTTAAATGCCGGGCGTGGTGATGCACGCCTTTAATCCTAGCAATTGGGAGGCAGAGGCAGGCGGATCTTTGTGAGTTCAAGGCCAGGCTGGTCTACAGAGTGAGTTCCAGGCCAGCTGGGACTACAGGGAGACCCTGTCTCGAAAAGACCAAAAAATAAAAAAATAAAAATAAAATTTTTTTTTTTTTTTTTTTTTTAACTCTTTGTTTTTTTTTTTTTTTTTTTTTTGGTCTTTTTGAGGCAGGGTCTCCCTGCAGCCTCAGCTGTTCCAGAACTCACTGTGTAGACCAGGCTAGCCTTGAACTTACAGAGATCCACCTGCCTCTGCCTCCTGAGTGTTGGGATTAAAGGCACACACCACCATACCTGGCAACAATTTGACTCTTTAGGGAAAAAGTCTGCCCTTTTCTGACCTAGAACACAGTTATGAATTTTTTTAGCTACAGTCTCACTATGTATCCCTGGCTGGTCTGGGACTCGCTATTTAGACTAGGCTGGCCTTGAACTCGAGCTCCACCTGCCTCTGCCTACTGAGTGCATAGGCTACCACACCCAACACAATTATGAAATTTTATTTCCAAAATTCCTACCTAGTATTTGTTTAAGGAACATCTCATACTAATTTTTTGCTATTGATAATTAAATTCAATTTACTTAGCACCAGATAAATCAGTGTATACCAAAAGTCCTAGGAACTACTTAGGTGTTTATTTGATGAAAGTGACAATCTACACTTTACTATCTGCCGTCCCATCTCTAAGCTCTCTGCCTTTCTTCACAGCCTTTTATTTTGATATCTCTAAGAATAAAAAAATGACACCAAAAGAACTGACTTACTGGAATCTCTTGCTCCATTATGAGATATCATACTTTTATCAGTGTTAGCATTAAGACTCTCACATGGATGTTCTTATTTAATTTTTCTTCTTCCCGTTTTGCAGATAAGAAAACTGAGGTTGAAAGACATTTGGCTACCTGACAACCAATGAGCAGTGAAAGACCGTTCTGACACTGCCTCAATCGTATCATTTAATTTCTGTCTGTTCTCTGATGTGTCTAGTTTGTTGGAGAAAAGAATCAAGACCTGTTCTGAGTGTACTGTCCGCCCAAACTCTGACTTAACAAAATGTGTGGGAGCTGTAAGGTGTAAAATCCCTGAAGCATTTTAAAAGGAGGATTTGAGCCTTTAGTAAAGTAATTAAAACTATTAGCTCTGGCTTGCACGCAGTAAAAATTTACAAAGGCAGGAAGCGTGTGATGCAAACCTATTAAGTTAACCCAATAAACAGCACTGAAACAAACCTCCCTTGTCCACAGAAAAACCCCCTGTGTGGTGCTAACTCTGTAAATTCAGCCCAGTAATTCTACAGGCTCTTAAGTGCCAGGATCTGCACTGACCAGAGGGAGAGGAGAGTAGCCCAGAGCCGAATGCCCTGGCGAGCATCCTTCCAAAGTCCTGCTGTGCATCAGGGAGAGGCAGACGTTCATACACATATGCAAACAGCCAGCTGAGACAGAAGCTAGGAGGAGACTACCAGTAAATAGGGATGGGGTGCAAGACAGCGTTATGGTTTAGAGATGAAGTACTCCCCCAGAGGGCTCATGGGCCGAGGGTGTGGTCCCCCACCTGGTAGGGCTGTTAGGAAATTATTAGATCATTTAGAGTGCTGACTTTATCAATAGGTGTATTCTGTTATTTTTTGTCAACTGGACACCAAGTCACCTGAGAAGAGGGACCCTCAACAAAGAGTTTCTCACATTAGATTGGCCTGTGGGCATTTCTGTGGAGCATTTTCTTAATGCTAGTTGACATGGGAGGGCCCAGCCCACTGGACAGGCGGGCTTGGGCTGTACAGGTAGCTGAGCAAGCCAGTGAGCCATGCTCCTTCATGGTCTCTGCTTCAGTTCCTGCCTTGCCTTCCTCCTCGATGATGGGCTATAACCTGTGAGCCAAATAAAACCTCTCCTCCTCAAGTTGCTTTTGGTCAGTGTTTTTTTGAGATGGGGTCTCCTTATAGCTCCAGCTGGCCTGGAATTCGCTAATGTAGATCAGGCTGGCCTTGAACTCACAGAGATCTGCCTGCCTCTGCTGGGATTAAAGGCATGTACCACCATGCCTGACTAGCTGTTCGGTGTTTTATCACAAACAGAATGCAATCTAAGACAGGGCTAATCCAGTGATGAATTAATGCGGAATGTGCTATTAGGGGTGGGGCTGGCTGGAAGAGGCGGCCACTGCGGGATGACTTTGACAGGCACATCCTGTCTCTGCTCCCTTCTTCTCTGTTTCCAGTTTGCATCAAGGTGAGCCACTTTGCTGCCACGTCCTGCTGTGTGGTGTCCTGCCTCATCACACACAGGTCCAGAAGCCACAAAGCCACATGACTATGGACTGGAATCTCTAAAACTGTGAGCCAAAATAAATCCTCCCTCCTTTAAGCTGCTTTCCCAAGTGTTTTGCTACAGCAATGAAAAGTGACTGATACAGACATATATTCTGGGAGTTCAACAGTTTTTTATTCTAACGTGGGTAGGATTCAAAGAGTTCCCAGAGAAATGAAATTTGAGCTTGCTATTCTTCTTAGTATCACCCCTCTGTACTTCAGCATCTGATCTCCACCTTTCACTGTTGTTTTAGTCACTTATCCTCTTGCTGTGATAAAATACCCCAGCAAAAACAACTTAAGGGGGAGAGGGTTTATGTTAGCTCATGGTTCAAGGATACAGCCCATCCTGGTGGGGAAGTGCTGGCCACGGAAGCTTGAGAGAGCAGCTCACATTGCATCTGTCGTCAGGAAGCAGAGAGATGAACATTGGGACTCACCCCTTTTCCATGTTTGGTTTAGTCCAGGAGCTCAGCCCATGGAATAGTGCTGCCTACATTAAGGGTGTTTCTTCCCATCTAGAGAGTTAAAGCTCTCTGGAAACATCCTCACAGGCACACAGTCCAGAGTGTCTCCTAGACAATTCTATACACCAGCAACTTGACAATCAAGATAGCTATCATTGTCATCTAGGCAAAAAAGGTAGAGGAGGAGGAAGAGGAGGAGGAGGAGGAGGAGGAGGAGGAGGAGGAGGAGGAAAAGAGGAGGAGGAAGAGGAAGAAAAAGGAGGAGGAGGAGGAAGGGGAGGAGAATGAGGAAAAGGAGGAGGAAAAAGAAGAGGGAGAGAAGAAGGGTGAGGAGGAGGATGAAGAGAAGGAAGAGGAGGAGGAGGAGGAACAGGAAGAGGAGGAGGAGGAGGAGGAACATGAGGAGGAGGAGGAGAAAGAGGAGGAAGAGGAGGAGAAAGAGGGGGAGGAGGAATTGTTTACATTCATATGTCTATTGTTTCATCCATTCACATTTTCAATGATCATTTATTTTCCATTTTTCCTTCTTATTGATCCATTTGAGTATCCACTCATGGGTTTACTATCCTGTTCAGAGACTCATCCGTCCACTCATGAATACATTCCTTCATTCTTCAAACTAGTGTCTACTGAATTCCTTCTCAGTACCCTATGTCAGGTGAAGCAAGCTCCCATACACACAATAACATCTCCATACCTAGAAAGACAAGTAGGTAGCCGGGCGTGGTGGCGCACGCCTTTAATCCTAGCACTTGGGAGGCAGAGGCAGGCGGATCTTTGTGAGTTCAAGGCCAGCCTGGTCTACAATGTGAGTTCCAGGACAGCTGGGGCTACAGGGAGACCCTGTCCGAAAAGACAAAAAAAAAAAAAAAAAAAAAAAAGAAAGACAAGTAGGCTGTGCCAGGATGCAAATAAAGGAGTAATCCACATAGAAAAAGCACAATTTAAAAATGCATACTAATGATGCCGGGCGTGGTGGCGCACACCTTTAATCCTAGCACTTGGGAGGCAGAGGCAGGCAGATCTTTGTGAGTTCAAGGCCAGCCTGGTCTACAGAGTGAGTTCTAGGACAGCTGGGAATACAGGGAGACCCTGTCTCAAAAAGACCAAAAAAAAAAAAGTATACCAATGACAATGACGTGGTTCTGTGGGCACCAGGCTGTTGACTCAATTTTCATTAGGACAACCCTTTTTTTTTTGTTGTTGTTTTTGAGATAGGATCTCCCTGTAGCCCTGGCCTGGAACTCACCAAGTGGACCACACCCGGCAGGACAATATTTTTAAGGATTTCATTTTTATTTTCAATTATGTATCTGTGTGTCTGTGTGTGGATTTCTGCACATGAGTTGAGATGTTCACAGAGGCCAGAAGGGGTGTGAGATCCTCCTAGAGCTGGAGTTACAGAGTTGTGAGTTGCTGAACAAAATGCTGGGAACCCAACCCTTGTTCTGCAAGAGAACTCCACACTTTTAACCACTCAGGCCATCTCTCCAGTCCTTCACCAGGCCAATTTTTTTTAAAGGAAGACATCTCTGCTCTAAAAGGAGAGATGGAGTCTACAAGACCAGAGAGAAAGCTCACTGAGCCATAGAGATTGGTGAGAAGTCTTTGAGGAATGTTTTTAAGGAAGGTCTAGATAAAACTTGTTTTGCCAGAAAAATGACTGTACCATGCGTGCTTCTTTCTTACACCGTGGTGAGGCCATTATCCACCCCCAGAGCATCAGCTGCCGTGCATTCCCTTCAGCAGCAGAGACCAAGATGGCTCCCTTGGGCCACAGTCCAGGCTTATCTGCAGTGCTCAGAGTAATGAAGCCCTGGTTTAAAAAGTTCTTTCTCTGTTCATTCCTGATAGAATCTTCAAGACACTCTCAATTTACAAATAAGAAACGATAAGTGAGGCCTATGAAGGTTAAATCATTGTTCAAGGTCACTCAGCTTGGAAATGACAGAGTTGCTTACGGAGCTCATCCCTCGGCTGTGAGAGACTAGCTCTGCACCATTGCTCAGTGTATGTTGATAGCTGTATACACAATCAGACCACAGATGAGCTACAACTGACAGATAGGGGATGCACAGAAGATAATAGCTATGTAAGAGCAGTTTCTAAGTAAGAGTCCATATATATGAAGAATATAGAAGAATTCACATGTGTATAACTATATATATATATATATATATATATTGCTTATTTGTTTTTGCTTTTAGCACAGCTCTTCGTGTAGCCCTAGCTGGCCTGAAACTTGCTATGTAGACCAAGCTGGCCTCTATCTCACAGAGCTCTGCCAGCCTTTGCCTTTTTAGTGCTGAATTAAAGGCATGCACCACCAGGCCCAAATCCTTTTATATTTTTAAAGGTTTGTTTAGTGGCTACTAACTTACATATACATATATACACATACTCGGGAGGGTCAAAAGGGGGCAATGTAAAAACCTTTCATGGTATGGGGTCTCCAATCCTAGGACTCCTGGGAACTTGGAACATAATTCAGAGTAACTAAACAATTCTGTGTAGCAATTTCATCTAACTCAAGGATCCTTGGAATTCTCTCCTTCTTGGCTCCTTTTTTTTTTTTTTTTTCTAGGACTGTTATCATCAGCCTTCTGCCACTGTAACAGATAGCTGAAAGAAGTGGCTTATAAAGAGGAAAGGTCTGTTTGGCTCCTGCTTTTGGAGATCTCGGAGGTGACTATTGGTGCTCAGTCCCCTTTCTCCTTTTTATTCAGACTGTGACCCCAGAGCATGGAATGCTGTTGCACACAATCAGAGTGAGCCTTCCTCCTCTCCTTAGTTAACCCTCTATGGACACACCCTCACAAACATGCCCAGTGCTTTGTCTCTTAGGTGATTAATAATCTAGTCAGTTTGACAATGATGATTACCCATTACAACTTCCCACAAGCAGATCCACCTCTTAAAGGGTCCAACACCTCCCACAGTGCCACATTGGGAACCATGTCTTTTTAATATTTTATTATTTTATGTGCATTTATGCCTTCATGTATATAAGTGCACCTGTGTCATGCACTGCCTATAGAAATCAGAAAAGGGCATTGGATCCCCTGGAACTGGAGTTATGGAGGGTGGTTAGCAACCATGGGAGTGCTGGAAATCAAATCTGGGTTCCCTGTAAGAGCAGCCAGGGCTCTTGACCGCTGAGCCATCTCTCTAGCCCAGGAAACATGTCTTCAGCACATGGTGTTTGAGGGCATTTAGAATCCAAACACAGCCCCTAACTGCCAATCCTGACCACTTCCTGCTCACTACTTGTAGCATTTCTCATTCTGCATACTTGACTCCTATAGTTGTTTTCAAGACTTCCCATCACATACAGCCCTCAGATACAAGTCAAGTCCACAGATGAGACAACTGAAGCCATAAGATATTTCAGAAATTTTGAATTCACTTCATCATTTAAAAATGAGAAAAGTTGGGGCTGGAGAGATGGCCTAGCGGTTAAGAGCGCCGACCGCTCTTGCAGAGGACCCGGGTTCGATCCCCAGCACCCACATGGCGGCTGAGAACCGTCTGAAACTCCAATTCCAGGAGAACTCCAGTTCCAGAGGAATCCGACACCCTCTTCTGACCTCCGCAGCATTGCACGACACGGGTGCACAGACTTGCATGCAGACAGGACATTCATACACATACAGAAATAAATAAAATTAAAAAATAAATAAATAAATAAATAAATAAATAAATAAATAAATAAAAATGAGAAAAGTTGGGCCTGGAGAGATGGCTCAGTGGCTGAGAGCACCTGCATGCACATGCGCATTCTCCACACAGACAAACACTGTCATAGTTCTCCTCAATTGTCAACTTGACACACCTTGGAAGAGGGAACCTCAATTAAGAAATTTCCTCCTTGGGCCTGGACAGATGGCTTAGCAGTTAAGAGCACCAACTGCTCTTGCAGAGGACCCGAGTTCAATTCCCAGCACCCACATGATGGCTAAGAACTATCTTTGAGCAAGGTGTGATGGTGCACACCTTTAATCCTAGCACACAGGAGGCAGAGGCAGGTGGATCTCTGTGAGTTCAAGGCCACCCTGGTCTACAGAGTGAGCTCCAGGACAGCTGGGGCTACAGGGAAGACCCTGCTCCTCAAAAAAAAAAAAAAAAAAAAAAAAAATTCCTCCACTGGATTGTCCGTGGGACTTTTTTTTTTATTGCTAATTGATGTAGGAGGACCCAGCCCACTGTGGGCAGTGCCATCCCTGGGCAGATGGGCCTGGGCTATAGAAGAAAGGTAGCCAAATGTGAGCTTAAAAGCAAGCCAGTTCCTCCAAGGTCTCTGCTTCAGTTCCTGCCTCAACTTTCTTCAGTGATGAACTGACTATAGATTGTAAGGTGAAATAAGCTCTTTTCTCTCCAAGTTGTTTTTATTCAGTGTTTTAACACAGCAACAGAAAAGCAAGCTAGGACACAGACCCATACACATAAAATTTAGGAAAGTTGGGTTTTTTTTTAATCTAAATTTCTGGCTTCTCTTGAAAAAGTAAGTTTTCACTAGGTGAGGCCTGCATTCCAATGGCAGTAATTGGCTAGGGAATGTGGTGCTAGTTTACCACATGCTCACCCTGCCTTCTCTTACATAACTTCCCTGGGCGTCTCCCTCAGGGTTCGTTGAGAACCCTGAGGCAGATGCCCAGCTCCAACAGAACAGAAGTACCTGTAGCTCTCAGCATGCATGAGGGAGCCAGACCCTTCATGCTGTGCAGACTTTTTGTGATTCAACGCTACAAAAATGAATTTGACTTAGGAGTGAACATATGAATCATAGAATATTACAACTTCCAGGTAGTGTAATGTTTTTCTGCTTTATGAGGTATAATTGACAATAAAAATTGTATATATTTAAGTATATGACATGAAGTTTTGACATGTGTTTTCATTGTGAAATGATTATCATAATCAACTTAATGAACATCTCATCACCTCCCATGGTTACCTTTTTTGTTTTATGGTAAGAATAAGGCTCTCCACTCAGCAAATGTCAGTTATTAAATAGAGTCACCATGCTGCACATTAGATGCCCGGAACTTATTTTCCTTCCACCCGAAAGCTTAGATCTTTGAATATCCAGGTTGTGCCATATTTTTACAATTTTCTTTAATTTTACATTGTGTTCTAGATTATTCCATGAGATGTCAATACTATATTTCTTCTTTAGTTTTAAAAATATTTCATTATGCGGGGGCTGGAGAGATGGCTCAGTGGTTAAGAGCACCGACTGCTCTTGCAGGGGACCCAGGTTCAATTCCCAGCACCCACATGGTGGCTAAGAACTGTCTTTAACTCCAGTTCCAGGGGAATCCGATGTCCTCTTCTGACCTCCACAGCATTGCACAACATGGGTGCACCAACCTACATGCAGACAGTACACTCATACACATAAAAATGATAACAATAATAATAATAATAAATATTTCCATTATAAGGCCTGGCATGGTAGCACATGCCTTTTATCCCAGCACTTGGAAGGCAGAGACAGGCAGATCTCTGTGAGTTCAAGGCCAGCCTGGTCTATATGAGTTCAGGGTCACAGGGAAACCCTGTCTCAAAAAGACCAAAAAAAAAAATTTCATTATAGAAGTAATGTTTATTATAGAAACACAGTACTTGAGAATGCAGTTAAGATAAAAGGTGGAAAATAAAAATCCCTAAGCAGAGATCACCTGTAAACAACTTGGTTTGCATCCTTCTTACCTTCAACCTGGAAAAGTGGGGTTGAATTGCCCTAGGTGTTTTTTTTTTGTTTGTTTTTGTTTTTGTTTTGGTCTTTTTGAGACAGGGTCTCCCTGTAGCCCTAGCTGTCCTGGAACTCACTCTGTAGACCAGGCTGGACTTGAACTCACAAAGATCCGCCTGCCTCTGGTTCCCAAGTGCTAGGATTAAAGACGTGTGCCACCATGCCCTGCTTGCCCTAGGTGTTTTATAGTCTTTTAAAAAACATATCAAGGGCTTCTGTCATTGTACATTATTCCTCTGTTAGGATTTGAATATGACACGTCTCCCACAGCTTCAGGTGTTGAATGTTTGTTTCCCAGGTGGTGGCACTGTTTCCGAAGGTGGCAGAGACCTGAGGAGGCAGAGCCTAGCTGAAGAAGAAGGTTACACAAGGCCCTTTCCAGGCTGTCTACTTCCTGTCTATCATGGGCTCCATCGCCTGGCCCTGCTGCTGCGATGTTCTGACTAAACATGGGGGCCAAGCAACGTGGACTGACCCTCTGAAACCGTGAGCCACAAAATCAACGCTTCCTTCTTGGATTACTTACTATTCTGTTGTATGATAAAATAACATGACCAAAAGCGGCTTAAGGAAGAAAGAGTTTATGTCTGCCTACGGTTTCAGAGGGAGAGAGAATCCACCATGGAGGCAGGAAGCTGAGAGATGGAACAGGAAGTTGGGCAAGGCCGTAAACCCTCAAACTGAACCTCAATGATAGACTTCCTTCAACAAGGTTCCATATCCTACAGGTTCTATAGGCTCCACAAATGTTACTGCCATCTGGGGATCGAGTGTTCAAATATACATGAGCCTCTGGTTAACATTTCTCCTTCAAGCCACAATATTCCTTTAAGTTGTTTTCTTTCAGTCACAGCTATGCCAGAGTGACTACCACCTCTTTTATAACATGACCAGTGTCATATGTCTGTATCTCAGTTTATTTACCTAAGTCCCTTTTAGTGAGGACTTCAGCCCTTTGTAGCTCAGGGTTATAATGATGTAGGTTTCAAATAACATACCAAAAGCAGAGTTGGTAAACTGCAGAGTATGTGAAAACCTGAGTCTATTGATGCCCATGTTGCTGGTGGTACTGTATTCAAGCCAGCAGAAATTCTGCTACATGAAGTGAGATTGTACTCCAAGAGAGGACATTCATGGCTTCAGGAGCCTTATGAATATTATTAATAATATGGATGGATACCTATGGGTTCTAATACTTGGGTCAAATAATTATAGTGATTGCAAGTCAAGAAGATATGTTTGTACATGTTACTGAGAAAGAAGGTCATTAGTATCACTGGCCTGCACACAAGTTGCTCAGAGAATTTCAAGCCGCAGGTGGCAGGAGGAGGACGGTTACAGCAGCAGACGCCTTGCCCCAGTCTGTTGGATCATGACGTGAGGCCGGATTGAGTTCTGGGCACCCTGCTCAGGGAAGAGACAGCCAACTGGATAGCGTTGGGAGGGCAGGGCCAGGATGGGAAGAACAGGACCATGGTTGCCTCTTAATTGTGCCTCATGCATGATGACCGAGGACCAAGGACATCTGGTCCTAGAGAGGAGCCTGAGGGCATGTAGTATGACCACTGTCAAGTCAACACACTCAAAGACTATCCAATGATGTCTATTCAGTGATTCCCAAACTCTGAATGAGCACAACAAATGGAAGTTGTGATGATAGGTTTCAGATGAATCTAAGGGGCAGTTGTCTAATGGACAGAGCTCTTCATAAATGGAATAGAAGTTTCTGCATGGAACTTGAGAAATGTAAGATAGTGGCTCTCCCCCCCCTCCCCCCGAGGAATGGGACCAGGGAGAGTCCCCACAGAAAATCATCCTGGTGTGTCACTTGAAGGTGTCTTTAAACCACATGCATAAATTTCTTCCACAATGAAGAAACAAACCAAAACACAAATGGAATTGAATTGATCAGGTAAGGTGTTGGGTGGCAGCCCCGGTTAATACACAAAACAAGCCACAGAGGAATTTCACAGAAGCGTGTGGTCGCTTTCAGAGCCAAAGGGTAGGTGGAGCAAGGCCAAGCTTTCCCTGAGCTGACGGGAGCCCTGACGGGAGTCTCTCTCTGATATAAATTGGCTCTGTACTTTCTATTCTGGGTCATTTGGCTCTGAACTTAGGTTCCCATGAGACACAGACTAATTGGCCAAACTTGGGGTCATACTTCATTTTCTCACTTACAGCCTCCTATATGATCACCTGAAACAGGGGGCAGATGGCTCTCCAAGAACACTTAGAATGCTGTTACCAAACAGGAAGGTCAGACAAATCAAGACATCTACAGCATTGGTTTACAGTACATGATATTAGCCATCTCAGAAGGCAAAGAGGAGGTCTCCACCTTTACAGGTATGCCAGGCAGGTGAGCACATGGTGATAGGACAATGGGATTCTCATCTAATTGGGTTTGGATTATACCAGCATCACTCCTAACCAGAGAGTGTGTGGCTCTGTTGGGAAAGTGCCATCTTTTTGATGGGACAGTCCCTCTCTGGAAGGGACCATAACTTTATAACCAACATACTTTCAAATTCTCTATGTTCGGGGCCAACCAGGACAGAACTCTGGTCTCCCACAGCTCTTGTTCCTCATCTCTTCTTCTCTCTTGCAGTCCATTTTCCTGCACATCTGACTATTCTCTTTGCATGGATATAAAGGCCCAAAGAGAATAAAAAAGCCTCCTCTGAGGTCAGACTTCAGTCAGCTTAGATGAGCAACTTGACCCTGAGAAAAACTCCTCAACTTCTCTGAGCCTGTATTTTCCCACCATGAAATAGAAATGGTAACTTATGAAGTTGTAGAGAGAATTAAGTGATGCATCTAAACATACTCCGAGAGGACTGCCACAGAAAAAAGGTTAAAAACCTCAGCTCCTCCCTCTCCCACCTTGGACTCTGCATCCAACAACAAGGTTACTATTCTAGTTTGTCTTTCAATTGCTGTGACAATCAAGACAATACTCCACAGACATGGCCACAGGCCAGTCCAATGGAGCCAATTCCCCAACTGAGGCTCCTTCAATCCAGGAGTGTCAAGTTGACGCTAACGCTATCCAGCACAGTTATGATTACCACAACAACTAGCCTAGGACACAGTTGCCAAAAGTGACATGGAAAGGTGCACTTCCTGTTCCTGGAGGAGGCAACCTACATTCTGAGCCATTTTCCACATTCTGGTTTCCAGAAGAGTTCCTGGTTTGAGTAGGGGCTTCAGAAATACCTAGAAGTATCTGGAAGAGAGAGAAGGAATTGGTGAATCAATCAGGGAGGTTGAAAAGCAAGGGGTAACTGTGTTGCGGGGTTCTGTTGAGGTTCCAGGAGAGAGAGAGAGAGAAGGCAAAGAGACAAAACCCCTGAGTGTGGAGGGATACAACAGTGGACAGTCAGCAAGGGGTTCCTGACCAGAAGTAGCAGACAAGAACCAGTCAACGCCCTGGTGGTGGAAACTTCAGGTACCAGCTAGATGGGGTGGCCCTAAGGACTGCTTAGCACTGATTCGGGCTTCAGGGTTGAAAGAATATGATGGAAGTTTCCAGGGTGAGGTCTTGGGTGATCTATTCTGGAGAATTCTCTGGAGAAAAGGAAATGAGAACTGCCGGGCACCTTTGCTTGTTCGTGTTATTTAGGGACGAGGTGATTCCGGGACAGCCCCATAGCCTGATTCTGCAGGCCCTGTGTACTGCGAGCCCTGTACATACTAATGCTCCAAGGTTAACAACATGTGAAACGGAGCTAGACTAGGAAAGGAGAGGGAGTATTGCTAGCAAAGAGACCACACCTCTCTAGGAGCAGACTTCTTAAATAAACCCTTAAGATATAAGAGACTATTCAGTCTCTTATTCAATTCAGTTGAGACTAAGGCAGGGGACTGCTGAAGTGCAAGGCCAGTTTGGGCTAGATAGTGAGACCCGGTCCCATATAAACAAATGCATGAATAGATGGAGCACAGAAAGAGGAAATGCTGGCTGAATTTTAAAGAAAGGTGAGTGTAGCCACCTCATTAGCACCTAAATAGGATTTTTTTTTTTTTTTGAGACAAGATCTCACTGTGCAGCTCAGAATAGCCTCAAATTTCATGATCCTCCTGCCTCAGCCTCAAGTACCAAGTACCGGGTTACAGGAATGTGCCACCATTTCCTCCACAGAGATGAGGAAAACAGCTCAGCAGTCGCTGCTCCTGCAGAATTCCTGGGACCCACAAAGGAGTTCCCAGCCATGTCCTTTTCTGGTCACTGTGTGCCTCATGCCCACATATGGTGCACACATATGCAGACAAACACTCACATAGGGTGCACACATATGCAGACAAACACTCACATAGGGTACACACATATGCAGACAAACACTCACATAGGGTGCACACATATACAGACAAACACATATGGTGCACACATATGCAGACAAACACTCACATAGGGTGCACACATATACAGACAAACACATATGGTGCACACATATGCAGACAAACACTCACATAGGGTGCACGCATATGCAGACAAACACTCACATAGGGTGCACACATATGCAGACACTCACATAGGGTGCACACATATGCAGACAAACACTCACATAGGGTGCACACATATGCAGACAAACACTCACATATGGTGCACACATATGCAAACACATAGGGTGCACACATATGCAAACACTCACATACGGTGCACATATATGCAGACACTCACATACGGTGTACATATATGCAGACAAACACACACCATGCACACTTATGCAGACAAACACATATGGTGCACATGTATGCAGACAAACACAGTGCACATATATGCAAACACACACACCGTGCACATATATGCAGACAAACACATAGGGTGCACGCATATACAGACAAACACTCACATAGGGTACACACATATGCAGACAAACACTCACATAGGGTGCACACATATGCAGACAAACACTCACATAGGGTGCACACATATGCAGACAAACACACTGTGCACACATGCAGACAAACACACACGGTGCACACATATGCAGACAAACACTCACAAACACTCACAGACATAAAAAATAAATAAATCTTTTTTAAAAAAGTGTAAGTATACTTAGGAGCCCTGGGGCACTGAGCAGAAAAGTAGATTTCTGGCCACAGGTCCAGAGATTCAGATGCAGCAGGCTAGCAATCTGTATCTCTATTTGCACCCCCAAGTTCCAGAGGGGGTGGTTCAAAGGCCACCTTTGGGGTGAGAATAAGCATCCATGTCATATAGACCTGGATTTAACTTTCCTCCTCCTCCTCCTCCTCCTCCTCCTCCTCCTCCTCCTCCTCCTCTTCCTCCTTCTCCTCCTCCTCTCCTCCCCCTCCTCCCTTTCTCTGTGGTGTGCAGTGTGTGTGTGCACCTTAGTATGCATGGAGGCCACAGAAGGATGTCCAGTGTCTTGCTCTATGACTACCCCCTTCGTTCCTTTGAGACCAGTTCTCCCAGCATACCTGAGATGGTGGCTCCTGTCTCTGCCCTTGCAGCACTGGGGTTAGATGCACTTGCACAGCCGCATTAAGCTTTGTAAACAGATGCCGTGGATCTGAACTCATGCCATCCACTGAACTATCCCCCTAGTTCCAGATAGACCTCTTCTCCAGTGAGGGACTTGGCCTTCTCTCAATGACATCAAAGCAAGGGTTTGGCTTTGAAGATGAAATGAGACAGTACATGAACATCCAGGAAAGCTACAGAGCCCAGTGTCCAAGCAAATTCACGGTGGAAAGTTGGGTGTGCTGTAGGCACTCAATAAATAATATCAGAACAAATATGCACATGAGAGGGGCCGGGCTCTGTTCACAGGTGTGTGTGGCCAGCTCCCAATCCAGGGCTGGCCGTACCCACAGGCCTGGAGGTCAGATGCCGTGTCCCAGAAGCTTTCTTGGCCTTGCTACTTGCTAGTTGTGTGACCTTGAGCAGGTTGCTTAACTGCTGTTTCTTCATCTGTGAAATGAGGCTACTTCACAGGGAGGCTGTGGGATGAAGAGCCCAAGGAAAGTCTCGGGCCCCTGGCAAGAGCTCGAGGAAAGCTAGCAGCTCCTCGTATGTTACTTGTAGCCAGCAAAAATGGCAAAGAAGGCAGTGTTTATTTCCAGGGCCAAGTCATTGCCAGGAGTGTGGGCCAGGTGGGCAGGCGGCAGATCCTTTCTCAGGTACTCAGGTTGGAAGTTAAGTGGCTAGAGGCAGTGACAGACTACAGGGAGGGGTTCTGCTGAACTTAGGAAAACTCAGCCTCTGCCCAACTCAGAGGCTGGGATTTGAGTTGCTACAGAGAGCAGGGAGTCACCTGTTCCCAAACATCCTTCTGAGTTGGGGTCATTGCAGACCTAGCCTTGACCTCAGGATTGGTATTAGGATTCATCCCAGAATGATTTATTCCCAGAGATGATCCTGGTCAGTTCCTCCTACGAGATGGCATATGGATAGTGTTCTGATCATAATTTGCTGCATCCTACATTGGGTAGCCTGGGACTTTGCTTGGAACCAAAAGTTCTAGTGTGCTACTGATATATCAAGTAGCTACAAGCAATTCATTGCGACCATCTCTCTTGAACATTTACAAGACCAGCCCTAGATAAGACCTCAGGAAATATACACCGAGCGAGAGCAGATTTCTTGTGTGCACAATTTTTCAAGATGGAAGTTGCTCAGGTCCATTTCTCCAACGGTGAGAATATGGGGTTGTGGTCACATGAGATTGGCCATGCTCTATCTGGAAGAGGGCCCTCTACTAAGCAGCACAATGTAGGTGCATAGTAAGTTCATAACAACCTTGAAGAAGCCATGTCTAGCTGCTGAGTTAGACATCTGAGTAATAACTGCATTTCCTTATAATAAATAACTGCATTTCCTCATAACATGAAAACAAATGAACTTTCTTGTGTGCACAATAGTGGAGGAACTCAAATGAGAAAACAGAGATGAAAACAATTAGCAAGGATTTTAAGACAGAATACAGCTGTAATGATATCAGAATGTGACCATCTTCTATTAAGCCCCCCACAAGCTGTGGGGCCCTGTCTCAAAAACAAAAAGCTGAAGAGCAATTGAAGAAGACACTTGATGTGTCAGCCTCTGGCCTACACACACACAGGCACATGTGCATATTTACGCATACATGCACCTACATGCACACAATTCTCTGGACTTCCTTTGTGTTTAAAATAAGTGGGATGGCCAGGCGTGGTGGTGCAAGTCTTTAATCCCAGCTCTCAGGAGGCAGAGGCAGGCAGATCTCTGTGAGTTCAAGGCCAGCTTGGTCTACAGATCAAGCTCCAGACCAGCTGGGACTAAAGGGAGACCCTTTCTCAAAAAGACCAATAATAATAATAATAATAATAATAATAATAGTGATGGATGAGTGTGGCGGCTAGCCACCTATGCAAGAATTATGTGACGGAGCCAGGGAGACCACTCAGTTAGTCAGAAAAGTGCTGGCCATGCAGCATGAGGGTCTGAGTTCAGATCACAGATACGGAGGATGCCAAGCACAGCCACATACACCTGAAATCTCAAAGCTGGGAGCATGGAGACAGGAGCATCCCGGATGGGATCCAGGTTCAGCGAGAGATCCCATCTCAAAAGATAAAAGGAGAACCTCAACACCTGACCCCTTCCACCTCTGGCTACCACACACATGTGCACACACAAATGAACACACACACACAATCCTTTTGTTTTTTTATCTAGAAAGCCAAACTGTGCAGGTCATAGGATGGCTAAGAATTTGCCTTTTAAATTTTTTATTTTTATTATTTTGTATGTGTATGTGTGGTATATCTGTGTATATACTATGCACGTCCTGCGCACACATGTATGGAGGCTGAGGAGGATATCAGGTGTCCTGCTCTATCACTCTCTACCTTATACCCTTGAGACAGGGTCTCTCATCAAGCCTTGAGCTTGCTGTCTTAGGCTAGCCTGGCCAGCCAGCCAAGCACCAGCAATCCTCCACTCTACCTCTACCACTGCACACTTAGAAGCTTCCAAACTATAAAAGCTATACCGGAAGAACCTCTTGGATTCCAGATGGTGGTTCATCCCTCACGATGGAGACACAGGCTTCATCCCAACGTTCCTTTCCATGCCCCCAGGCCCGTAGGAAAGAAACTTACAGAGCCCGAGATACAGCAACTAAGTGAACCAAAAGTGAGAAGGTGGGGGAGGAAGTCTCCGGCCAGGGCAAGCACTAACAGCAAATAATGTTTAGCCTATGGGTGGCTAAGTTTCCGGGCAGGCCACTGCCCCCCTCTCTCAGCGCTGAGGGGTGGAGTCCAGTACGCATGTGCAGGTGGGGGAAGCGCTCTACCACTGAGATACAGTCCCGCTATTCTGTGCCCCGTCCTCTGTGCAACAAGCCCTTGGGTTCTTGAGCTTCTTTTCCACCAAGTGAGGGTAGGGATGGGGGGACAGGTTCGCTCTCTCCACACTGGGGAGTAATTAGCTACCACTGCATCAATACCTCATACCACGGGCTTCCTGTCTTTTTCCCAGCAGTCTCATCCAGAGATAGTCTTGTCCTGCACCTTTGCTAGCCGAGGAACTTGGTCAGACTCTCCTCCCCAGTGCTACAGAGAGCAGTCGCCGCCCAGTAACATTAACAGCCACCTCCCATGAGCTGGGCCAGTGGCTGAGAACTTTGACAGCGTTATTTTATTTTTCTGAGCCATCCTAAAAGGTGGGTGTTGCAAGGACTTTTCCTGGGGAGGAAACATGAACAAACATCCGCACCTCCCAACCCCCAGAAAGGCCCAGATAACCATTTGACCCAAGTCTAGCTTGGTGAACCATTGAGTTATATGGCTTATTTACAGGAGCATGGGTGACTCCAAAGCAACTGCAACCCCCAGTAAGGCTTACCCCAGTATGGATGACAAGTTTCCCACAACACAAACGGAGGACCCCCTTGAGTCAATCTCTCACCCTCTTTATACTGCAGCACCACCTAGGCTGTGTGCCCCTGGGGCAGAAATACATACATCTGGGAGGGAGGTACAGGAAGGAGTTGCTGGCATCTCAAGCAAGGGGCTAATAGCCCTCCACACCCCTCCTTCTATGAGGGAAAGTTAAAAGGCAAGATCTTGGGGAGCCCTTGCAGGAAATCATAGCTGGTCTGATGAAAATGGCAATATCTACTATGCTCAGAGGCCAGCATCCCACAACAATGGGTAGTCCTGTGGTCTCTGGTCCAGAGAGAAGAGGTTTGGAGAGGTAAATTGCTTGCCCAGGTCACACCACAGATGGAATCTGTGGAGGAGGGAGCTAAACATAGAGAATTACAGTTCCCAACTACAATTGGGACCCTTCACAAACTGGGCGCACAACAACCCATAACTCCAGCTACAGGGGATCTGACATCTTCCTCTGTATACCACAGGTACCTGCACACACGTGTGCACAGACCCACACACTGACACATATACACATAATTTTAAAAATTAATCTTTAAAAAATCAAAACAAAACGGCAACAATGTGGGTTTTTGTTCAGCCTGCTGTGTGTCACAGGCACCCATGGGTCTTACCCAGAGACCATGTACTTTGTCCAAACCCTGCTCCAGTTGGGGAATGGAGACTGTCTCAGAGGGTCCTCCAAACAGTTGTCAGTTAGCTGCTTATATTAGCATCACCTGTGTTCCTGATAGATCAGTTCCTGAGGCCCTCTGCCCACGGAACCAGGATGTAGAGTGGGCGGAGTGGGGTAGAGGGGCATTGAGGGCCAGTTTCAAGCTTCCTAATCAACAGAGAACAGCAGGGGCTTTGGATTACCGGTCCAGCCCACCACTTCCTGTCTTACAGAAGCCTGGTCCAGTTGCTTATCTTTGCTAAGCTTCATTCTTGTCCATCATCAAATGGGAAGAACATCACCAGTTCTCCATCTCTGCACCATCGCCATTGCTGAGTTTTAGCTGGGGATGGGCCTCTCCTGTGCACTGCAGAATATTCAGCATCCAAGGCCTCTACCCAGTAGATACCAGAAGCACCCACCAAGTCTTGGCAACCCCAACTATCTCCAGACAATGTTACATATTCCCTGGAGACTCAAATCACCTCTGCTTGAGAACCAGTAAGCTACTGGCAAGAGGAAGTGAGATGGTGCATGCATTATATGAGTGTTCATTGGGCGGGATCTGTCCGTCATTTATGCTCAGAAAATGTTTATTGAAAGAATGCATAGACTCCTTGAAGAACATAGTCCTCCTAGAAACTATTTCTGACTTTATCCTGGCAAACTCAGCAAAGGAATTTTTAGTCACCATAAACAGTTTCTGTGGCACCCACCTGTTGCAAATGCACATAATGCTAAGAATGTTGGCCAAGACATTCTCAAGTGAGCTGTAGGGGACATCTGTTGTTTTGTTGCCTACTTCCCCATGGCCTGATTTAGTTCTAGAAGAATTGCCCATCCCCACTTTCAACCATGTTTTTGCATAATGCTGACCTCTGTGTTGGTTCCAGTTCTGAATCACAGGAATAAGGCCCAAGTCACCTGGGGAGGTCTTTGCCTCTGTCCACAGTGGCTAGTCCAGGAATGGCAACAGGGCTTCGGCCCAGGCCCACTCAGAACTCCAGGGGCTTTCTTGGTCGCACCGTGGTGGGGTTGGATTACAGGTGAGCAACCTCTCCTTTTCTGTCTGTACTTTCTTCTCTGCCCAGAATACTTTGGGCTCTTTCACTTTACACCTTCTTTACCTCATCTTTTTTTTTTTTTTTAATTTTATTTATTTTTGTATGTGTATGAATGTACTGTCTGCATGTAGGTTTGTGCACCCGTGTCGTGCAATGCCGCGGAGGTCAGAAGAGGGCGTAGGATTCCCCTGGAACTGGAGTCCTCCTGGAATTGGAGTTTCAGACGGTTCTCAGCTGCCATATGGGTGCTGGGGATCGAACCCAGGTCCTCTGTAAGAGCGGTCGGCGCTCTTAACCGCTAGGCCATCTCTCCAGCCCTACCTCATCTTTTACACTCACCTGAAGAGCTCTCTCTCCAGAGTTTACCTTTGTGGTCCCACCTTGAACAGAATGCTAGGATCCCACTTAACACACGGTATGATAATTAGCAATTGACTTGGCTGTCTGGTCTCCTAGACTGACAGGAGACTTCTGGTAATGGAACCATTCTCAGGGACTTTTGTGCCAAGCCTTAATGCCTAGCCCTGTCTCTAGCCTATGTCAACAAAGTGCAATCTGCTATTTGTCTGTTCTAGTAGTTATCAGACCTTTGCTGGATCAGATAATAGTTAAGGCTTCAGAGATCAAATATCATTTGTTGTAATATAAATATAGGCATAGAAAATACATAAATGGGGGCTGGAGAGATGGCCTAGCGGTTAAGAGCGCCGACCGCTCTTGCAGAGGACCTGGGTTCGATCCCCAGCACCCACATGGCGGCTGAGAACCGTCTGAAACTCCAATTCCAGGAGAACTCCAGTTCCAGGGGAATCCGAGACCCTCTTCTGACCTCCGCGGCATTGCACGACACAGGTGCACAGACTTGCATGCAGACAGTACATTCATACACATACAGAAATAAATAAAATTAATAAAAAAAATTAAAAAAGAAAAAAGAAAAAGAAAATACATAAATGAGTGAGCTTGGCCATGTACAAATAAAACCTTATTGACAAGCCATGTAGTAGGCCAGATTTGGCATGTGACACATAGTTCAGTATTATAATCATTCTTCCATTAGTAAGTCTCCATTTCAGATGTGCAAGTTGCTGCCCAACAACCCTTCCCCTTATACAACTGTATTTCCTGGTAACCCCTATACCCAGATGTGGACAGGTTGAATAAACCATAGCAAACCAGAAGCAGCTGGCAGCAGTACTGGGAACCTCAGAAGTCTATGTGACAGACATTGGTCCTTGCAGAAAGCCCCTTTCCTCCCTCTGTTTTCCCGTCTCCTTTCAAGCCTCTGACAGCCATTCTTGACCATGAGGGGACTCATAGGAAACAAGCCACCAGCATGGAAAGACATACAGTTAGACAGAAGCCAGAGTCCTTGACAGCACCATGGAGCTGCCCCAGGACCACCTGTAGACTTGCACAGGAAAAACGTGAACTTTGCTTGGCCTGCTGGCTGTGCTTACATCATTCTGTACGGATGCACCTAATCTTAGTGTCTATCAGCCCATGGAAACACTCAGCAAATATTTGAAAGGAATGCCCAGGCTGTACCCACCACAGAGGAAATGAACACTGCTGGTGGGTGGGGAGCTATGGAAACAAACAAACACCGGGAGGCCTCCTCCGGCCCTTGGTGGTTGAACACCCAGGATGACTCACACCTCCTGTCCCTTCTCTGTTGTGTGCCCACTCTCTGCTCCTCTCTCCTCAGGGGCATCTTCCTTCATCAAGCTCTTCTGCTATGGAGGATTCAGCTTCCCACGAGTGAGTGCTTCGTTCTCAATTGAAAGGCGTTTTGCTGACTGGGCACCAAGGAGCAGCCCAGAGAAAACCCCAGGTCACAAAAGTAACAAGCAGCAGCAGCGTCAGCAGATGAGGAATCGTGAGGGGTCCATATTGCTGTGGCCACCGATCTGAGCACATCTGAGCCTGCAGTTGAGTAGTCCAGAGGCCTGGCCCTGGCTAACAACCCTGGAGCTGAGTAATGAGAAATGACTCAGTCACTAAGCAGTATGACATTATCCAAGTCGTCTGGCTTCACAGAGTGCCCATTCCCCACCTCAAAATAAATCAATAATAACTTTCCATAGCCATGTTATGGGAGACTGTTGTGGAACATTGTCCTCTAGGCATGACGTGACTGTTACCAACCTGAAACCAGAGCAGCTGTGATTACCCTCACAAGATCAGGCCTGTTAACCATTCCTCACAGAAGACATATTGGAAGGGTGCCTGACCTGCCCCAGCTGTGCGGGGTCTCAGCAGACGTGGGAAGGGGAGCCCTAATGAGGCACCCTTCACAAGGCATCACTGTGCCGGGATAGGCTTCCATCGATGCAGCTGCCTTCCAGTTCCCACGCTCCTGTGAATGACCCCAGTCAATTCTTTGGTTCACCAAGCTTGATTTGAGTGGCAATCTTTCCTTTGGTCTGTTGACTGTTCCCTACCTGGAGTGAACGGGAACAGAGTCCTCCGAGAAACTGATACAACAGCAACAACTGGCATAAATACAGAAGGGTGCCCGGCACAGAGTAGGATGCCCAGCACAGAGTAGGGGCTCAACTCCTACTTTTCTCTGCCAGCTATGCTGCCAGTTAGGACTGTGGGATAGCAGGTAACTACTTGGGTGGAGGCACAGCCACTGCCTTGGCAGAGCAAAATCTTTCAGCCTTCAGCCTTAACACTTCCTCCCTTTCCCTTTTTCCTGGCCTATCTCTACACAATTATGCTTCCTTCTCACTCTCTCACCCTACTTAAAATTGCTAGCAGGCCAGCCCTTAGAATCGGTCAAAATCCCATGCTTCCCCCTGGCGTGGTTTCCTACAGTCAGCCTCACTAGAGTGCTGGGCGAACATCCTGAGTCACAATGACAGTCTCAGTATCACACTGCTGCACAGGCACTGCGCTTTCTGGTGTATGAAACCTTGACCTGGTCTATTGTCTGTAATGGAACAAGTGGTCACAGGATACTTGGAACTTGGAGGTCCTTTCCAGAAAGGTGGCTTACAAATGCAAAATAGTCCACATCCCAGGAGAGGTCTGCAAAAGCTATTAGTGCCATGCAGGGGAAGTGAACGACCCAAAAACCAGCTGCTGGCAGCAAGCAGGATCCCACAGAATTCTGTGTTTCTATATAACCACTGTGCATGGGGCTGTAAACTTAGCTCTACTTCCTGGAAATGGTGTCAAGGAGAAGTGGGTGGCATCCAGGGAGAGGGCAAAGTGAGGGGACCCGCAGAAGCATTCACAGTAGGGACCTTTATTGGGGTAATCAATGAAAACAGCCCAAATGAAGTGCCTGTTATGGATCCAGATCTTGGTGGGTCGGAAGCAAAGGAGCCCTCTTTTTTCTAGCACCCAGTGAAGCAAAGCTTTTTTAGCCAACTACATGCCCGAACCCAATGGGCACCAGGCAAGAATGAACAAATGTCAGATGGAAAAGAGTAAGCAGCCCTGTGTTGTACATAGTCTTTCTCAGACCATGACCCAGGGAGAAAGCTAAGTCAAGGCAGTCAGGGAGACTGAAAAAGAAGTTACTTCCCAGGTGTTTGGGACTTCACGGCAGACCCCCTAAGGGTTGATGGAAGCCATTCATTTGTTCATACTCACTCAGTGGTCAGTCACTGTAGAACCTCTTGTTGGGTGGGTACTGTAAGCTAGACATCCAGGCAGGCCTCAGGACTTGGTATAATCAGGTAGCCATATCTGTGTCTATACACAGATGACATTGTTGGGCTGAAGCTGCAGCAGCTCACGTTCAGGAGTGTCTTCTGTGGAAGTTCTAGATGCTGATGAGGTTGGACCAGTTACTCACATTGCAGTTCCGCCATCTGCAGAAAGTGGGCACTAATGCCACCTTCCCTCTGGATGAGAAGGAGGCTCGGATGGATGAGATACAGGGAGGCACCAGAACAGAGGTCTAGCCGCTGATTTTTTTTTTTCGTCCTGGTGGGTTTTGTTCTTGCTGCAGGCCAGTTGTGAGCTAGTGATGACAAAAGTTACTCCCTCCACTCCCTTGGGAATTAGGAAGGGAAGGTGAGCTGTGTTAATGGAAACACCGTGACTGCCAGAGGTGCAGAATCTGGACTTGATTCTAATGTAGCCTTTCTTTTTATTTTATTTTATTTATTTATGTGTATGAATGTACTGTCTGCATGTAGGTTTGTGCACCCGTGTTGTGCAATGCCGCGGAGGTCAGAAGAGGGTGTTGGATTCCCCTGGAACTGGAGTTCTACTGGAATTGGAGTTACAGATAGTTCTCAGCCACCATGTGGGTGCTGGGGATCGAACCTGGGTCCTCTGTGAGAGCAGTCGGTGCTCTTAACTGCTAGGCCATCCCACCAGCCCCTAATGTAGCCTTTCTTCAGACCCATGGGGACCTACTTGAAACATAACTCCATGGAGCACAAACCCCAATGCAAAGCAATGTGCCACTCGAACAAGACATCAGTATCCCCGACTCAGCCAAACAGAACAGGGTTTGTAGAAGTGGTGAGCAAACCTGGGCTCCAAGTAGGCTTTCCAATGAAAGGGACCAGCCTGGTACCTTCGCTCCACCTTAATAGATTTGTGGCTTTGAGCAAATGATTTGGCTTCTCCTAGCCTGCCCAAAGAGTTCATGGTAAAATCCTATTTCAGAGTTCATAGGAAAATACCAGCCATCACTGGGGTTGTTCTTGCTTAATCTCATGCCCAGTTTACTGGGGGAACTTATTAGCTGTTATGGTTTGGGTATGAAGTGTTCCTCCAAAAAGCCAATGTGCTAATGTAATTTTCATGGATGGGACTTTGGGGGAAGTGTTTGGATCATGAGAACTCTGACCACATCAGTGGGTTACATACACCATTGATGGATTCATAACGTGATGGCATTATAGAGGGATGATGACAATTTGAAGGTAATACCTTACTAGAGGAAGCAGGACACTAGGAACATGCCCTGAGAGCTATGTCTGGCCCTGCCTCCTGATTGGCTCCACCCTAGGATGGGCAGACCACTGAGAGAGGAGCAGCTCTCCTTAGACACATCATTCTGGCACTATGTTTTTACCTCACAGGGGCCTACCAGCAATGGAGCCAGCCAGCCATGGACTGAGACCTCTAACACTGTGAGCCAAAACCAGTCTTTTACTCCTTACATGAAAATCTAACTAATACACAAATCACTTAGGCCTAAGTGTATATTTTCTCATGAGCCACCAGCCAGGTCAGGGTTGACGACCGTGAGGAAAGGGTCACTGTAATCTTAAAGTCTGATTTGGGTGAGATAGCTCAAGTGTCCCTTGTTTTGCTGTATCTCCTGTCTGCATCAAGCAACTGCCTGGACAGGCTCCTCAGAATCTACTTGAAGTACATTGAAGGTATATCACTGCCTTCAAGGAACCAGACGTAATAAACTCCTTAACAAAGGGGGTGAGTTATCTAAAAAGCAAGACCAAACATTAATCACACTATTTTTAAAAGCAACATAGCAACATCATTAGGTAATGTTTAACAACAGCTTTATTGTCATGTAATTTACCACTATGAAATTCAGCCTTCTATACAGCAAAGTTTGGTGGGTTTTAGTCTTCAAATTGTGCAACCACCGCCATCAATCCCAGTTTTCTTCATTCTCAAGAAGAAACCCGTGCCTATCGGTCACTCCCTCTTCCCCCCTCCCCACCTCTCACTCTACCCTCCTAGTCCAAGCAATTGTGAATTCACTTTCTAGATTTGCCTTTTCATATAAATGGAATAATAAAAAGTCTGGTATTTTATATTTGGCTCCTTTCACAGAGTACAATGTTTTCAAGGTTATCTAGATAGTAATGTTCTACTTTGTTTCATGTTGCTCTAATAAAACACTGACCAAAACCAACTTGGGGAAGCAAAGGTTTATTTAGCTTATGACTCCCAGATCACAGTGCATCTTTGAGGGAAGTCATGGAGGGAGCTCAAGGCAGGACCCCGGAGGCAGGGACTGAAGCAGAGACCATAAAGGAATGCTGTTGACTAGAGCTTGCTCAGCCACCTTTCTTATACAGCCTGGGACAGTATCATCCACAGTGGGCTAGGCCCTCCTACATCAATTAGCAGTAAGAAAATGCTTCATAGACATGATCACAGGCCAACTCAGTGGAAGAAATTCCTCAGTTGAGGTTCCCTCTTTCCAGGTGCCTCTAGTTTTGCCAAGTTGACAAGTACAAGTATCCTGGACCAATAGTCCTTTTATGGCTGAATTGTATTCTACTGCATGCAACTGATACTTTGTTCATCCATTCATGAATTGATGGACAATTTTGGCTATTTTGAATAACTTTGGCATGAACATTCATGTATGGATTTCTGTGTGTCTGATTCTTTGGGGCATATGAAGCATTGGAATCACTCATACTGTCTATTGGGAGAACTGTCATTGACAATTGATTTTGTGAATTCCTCCAAATGGTTTGGCACACATATGGCAGTAATTGTAGTGTCTCAGCTAATATCACAGTGAGCACAGCCCTTCTATGAGCAGAGAGCTTCAATGAATTATGTAGTCGCTCTGTGCTCAGCCCTTTGAGAAACTGCCAAAATGCCTTACAAAGACACCATGGCATTTTTATCCCACCTCCGACACATGAGCGTTCCAACCCTCCTGCATCCTGTCAATATTTATTATTATTGCCTGTCTTCTTGAGAACAGCTATCCTGGTAGCTATTCAGCAGGTCTTTAAAGAGAAAAAATAATCTTACAATTGCTTCTTCACAGTTCTTAGAACTATGCCTGGCACGCAGGAGACAGTATGCAACTGTTACATAAATGAATAAGTACTTTTGTCTTCTCAATGTGATTATTTCCATTTCATGTAATTCCTGTGTAGTTGATCCATAGCACACCTGTCTTGCACAGTTAGACCCATATTTGCATAAACAGTTTTTGCTTTCTCTAATTATTAAAATTTAAATACTCCGATGTTTTCATATAGCCTTCATAATTATTATTATATTGGCTCACCTAATAGGTCCTGCAGTGGAAGCAGGATAATGTACTAAATCACTGGGTAGTTGGCTTTTCCGCTAATGTTAAATGCTAGAACTATATTTAGCAAGGTGGGGGATGGAAGTGCTTATTTGGCAAGGCTTTTCAGAATCCCAGATGGCAATGTTATGGGTAAAGAGGGCAGAAAGAGCCGGGTGTGGTGGTGCACGCCTTTAATCCTAGCACTTGGGAGGCAGAGGCAGGCAGATCTTTGTGAGTTCAAGGCCA